>JABSTQ010011374.1:0-177500 GCA_013358835.2 Ixodes persulcatus
ACCTGTCACTCAAAATTCCTACAAAAGCAGCTTATCTCTCCTCCTCTTACATGGTGGTCAAAAGTATGCGATGTGACGTCAGTGCACCCATTCGCGGCCATAGCTGTGTGCTCGACTGCTGAGCGCGTGCTGTTGTCGAGCTTCCACGGTTCTTTTGCAACGTGCTTTCCAAGATTTCAAGTCTTAGCATCCTATTGAGGTGAGCTCGTTCTGAGCAAGCGCTTTGAGAAGCACACTCAAATATGGCGTCCATGCGATCTATCCGTGCGTGGACGGCGCAGCGGGTGCTTCTTTCGGCGCCGACGGCATGGCGGCGCCTCAATACTCGCACCGAAAAACTCGAAGGACCACTCAGCGGCGTTCGATTCGACATTCATGCTGGCATTCACAAATCATAAGAAGTGCTTAAGTGTCCTCGAATTTTTTTAAAATTTAGTCGAAGTTGTAAGTTTGTTTTTATTTTATTTTTTGCCCCGCATGCTGGATATGCGAACTACAAGTGACTATGGAGACGAGGGCAAGCGGAAAGGTTTACAAACCGAAACAGTGTTTACAAAGAGAGGCCAGCGTTTACACACACCAGGTTTGGGCACCGCGCGTGGGCAAAAACCAATTCGCGTGAAGGGAAGCTTCTGCGCATGCGCCATGCCGGCAGCAACCCACCGCAGCGGAGCGACGCTATGGTGGCGTGTTGGTGTATGCGGAGCGCAAGTTTGTCTGCTTTTTGCACAGAGGTTTCACTGATATCAGAACGCCAAACAATTATTGGCCATTGAAAAAAAAAAATAGTGGGTAGATTTTAAGGCATCTAGCATTCAGGTCTTCTCACTATCCTTTCAATCAAAGCCAATCAGAGGTCGGCGTCGTTCTGACGTCACCGCAACCTCTGAGCAAGAAACAGACGAACTAGCTCTCCGCATAGTCACCGACCCAACTCTCTGACGTCACGCCCCTGCGGTGGCGCTGCTGTCGGCACTGCGCATCCGCAGACGCTTCACCTCGCGCGAATCTAGTTTCTGCGCATGCGCGGTGAACGCAGGCTTGTTTGTGAATAGCGTTTTGGTCTATATACGCACCGGTATCCCTCCAGTTCGGCGACTTGTTCGCCCGGAACGACCAGTCGACCGAGTCTGCGCTTTTCTTGAGCCATTTGTCCACCTCGAGTCGGTTACTCTCGACCAGGTCACTGACCACGATGTCCCGGAACTTCTTCGTGGCCGAGAGCACGAAGTTGACTGTCGGACCAAGCCGATGTCCACGAGCGTGCTCCCTTGGATGAGGTCTGCAAGAAAGAAATGGCACGTTCTCAACTTCGAAAGTCATATTTTTTTTACGAGAAAGATTTTTTTTTTTAGAAAGATTTGTTTTTTGCAATTTTTACGTCGTTAGACGCAATTTTGGTGGAGGTTACGGCCCGTTCTAAGCCCCGCCCACAGATCTGGCCCCGCCCATTGCTACGTACTACTGTTTTGGCTTGGCTGCTCGACCGAACATGCTCGGAAGCCTACTGTCTCCATTTTCCCGACATCCGTGCGCCTATACTTCGTTTCAGCTTCGATCCGAGCGCGGCCGATGTTATGAGCCGAAGGGCCAATCAACAGCGAAAGAGGCACAACGTCATGGCGTGCTTCTGCGCTTGATAGGGCCTGCGGCGGAGGAGCACCCGCAGAGAGACACGAATGCCCGCTGGTCCTATCAGCTGCAGAGAGCACGCCATGACGTTGTGCCTCTTTCGCTGCTTGATTGGCCCTTCGGCTCATAACATCGGCCGCGCTCGGACCGAAGCTGAAACGAAGTATAGTCTGGAGGTCTGACACCACCTGCTAGTCGTGTTAGTAGACGCGCAGCAGCCTCTGGCATCGTCTGCTATTCCACACCACCGTCTGTCATCGTCTGCCATGCACAGACGCGGACATAAAAGAGTCGTGTCAGCGTCCGTTTTCGCCTTCGTCCGTCTGCTATTCCGCCCCCGTCTAAAAAAGTCTGCAACGCTTGCAAGACGCGACCATGAAAGCGGCGTTCTAGCGTTCCATCATGCACGAGTCACGGTCCTGTACAACCTTCTGTCAGCGTCTGTCGAAATGGGGTAAAAGCGACCGGGAGGACTAAAAAATAGTCAACAAAATAAATATGTAGTCCTTCCCGCTTTCCTGTTCTTGTTATTTTTTTGCGAATGGCATCCGGGAGTAAGGGGGCTGAGCGCCATGACGCACAACTAAAACGCGACCTAAAAATACTCGCATTGGCAGGCCAGGTGCACTGAAAAATTGAGAGCTACTTTCCTTCCGAAGCAAAATGACGGGAATAAACCTGGACAAACTTGATGCGAGCCTAATGCCCGATTGCCGCCAGCCCAATGGCTCGCAACTTCTTACTTGTGTAAGTATCTTCGCGGTATTGAAACCATTGTTGCAATCACGACGGTCGCACAATTCACAGAGCGAAGGATAGTGGGTAGACCTCAAGGCAACTTGCTATGAGGTCTACCCACTATCCTTCAATCGGAGCCAATCAGAGCTCGGAGTTCTGACGTCACCACAACTCCAGCAAAAGAAACAGACGAACTTGCGCTCTGCATAGGCACCGTACCGTCAGTAAACTAAGTAACCAAGATTCACTTCAAATATACTTCTCTATAGCCAAGCATAGCCAAAGCAACGCAGTGGGAATTAAGAAGGTAAGAAGAGCGTGAAGATGGCACCAAGGATGAGAAGAAATAGTGTGTTTCCACATGAGATCGTGTAATGATGGTCCGTGTCATATTTTTTATGACCCGGACCAAATAAGCACGTTTAAGGGACACATTCACAAATTACTTACCAACGAACTACTTCATTAAAACGACGCAAACTATATCGAAATGATAATCTTTCGATGCATTTTACGAATATAGAAGAAAAATATGCTTAGCATTTGTTGTAGTTTCGTTATTAATGCAGAAACGCAGCTCATTTCTCTAAATGTAACAAATTGCGTATCAATATTAAAAACATTTTAAACAAACTTAACCGTGTGCAGTTTACTGGCTTTGCAGCACGTCGACTCCAAAGGGTCATTGTTTTACGACCGAAAAAGGCTGTACAGCGGTGATGCTCTATCGTAGGTTGTAAAAAGTTATGGTGTCCCTAGTTAAGCTTTACATCTGTGTTTTCCTCGCATTTCCTTTTGAACTTTGGGCTTCACTACGCACAGGTTTCAACTGCCGGCAGCAGAGGCGTCCGGCAACAGTCCCTCGGGAGCTAAAGACCCGTGGAAGGGGATGGGTCTAAGGAGGCAACGCAAGAAAACACAAATATAATAAAATACAAATGCCCTACGATAGAGCAGCCCGCTGTGCAACCGTTGTCGGTTGTAAAAACATGACCCTTTGGAACAGACGTCGTGCGGAGAAGCCCATATCACGATGACAAGCTAATTCTTTTTTTGAGTAAAAGTATGTTGTTTTTTTTTTTTGTCTTTTTTTTAAGAAGATTGACGTTATTGAATGTTTTGCCATCAGAAGTTAGTTCAAGTTACAGTTAAGGAAAATTAAAAAAAAAACAAAAAAACTAAAAGTGGAGTTTTTTTAGAATGACGTGCAATTTTGCTACATTTAGAGAAATCAGCTGCGTTTCCGAATTAATAACAGAACTGCATGAATGGCTTGGCGTATTTTTATACATTCGTAAAATGCATTGGAAGGTGAAAATTTTGATATATTTTGCGTCGTTTTATAAAGAGTGCTTCGTTGGTAAATAATTTGTGAATATGCCTCTGAAACGTGTTTATTTGACGTGTATCGTAGTTTTGTTTTTGAATAGAAATCTTGTATCATTATTTTTATTATTTTTATTACATGGCGTAAACCTTCCATAAAATAAGTAAAACAAAATATTGCTATGTGCATGCTTCGGTGTGAAATTAACGGCTTTGCGAAGTACTATGCGAAACTTTGGCTACCTCCACGGTCTCGAGCTTCGAAATGTTAAATCTCCTGAAGAAACTGAGCTACGGCGTTCGCACATAGGTCAATGTACCTCCCAAGAACAATGCTTTAACATATATACTTTACATAAATATAAAAACAAAATGTGACCCGGACCATCACTGCAGGATCTGACGCGGAAACACTCAATATACAAACAAGGCGCTAACTGACAACTGAATATTATTATTACACCAAACAACCCCCTTGAGAACCAAGATATTTAGCGGCTTTTTCTGGTGTGATTCCAATAGAATCAGCTGTCAGTCAGAGCTTTGTTTGTGTAATATGTTTTGTCACTTGAATTATTCTCTAAGTAATTTTAATTTTTAAATTGCCTCCAAATGTGCTTAAAGCAGTACAAAGGATTATATACTTGGATTTTGTAAAAACCTTCCAGCGCTCTCAAGGAAAATTTAAGGGTTTTACGACCTTTATTAATTCTTCATAATGAAGCTCAAAAAACAATCAATGCTTTCGTGCATTCCCTGAAACTCAGGTTCGTGTGGCGAAATTTGCTCATTTAGTGACAACGAGCAAGCTAATCCCCCCCCCCCCCCCCCCCCCCTTGATGCATAATCCACACGGCCAAATTTCAACGGTACTTATATACGCACTCGGACCGAAAGGCGCCAGGTGTGGACACCTTGCGAAACCTTTTACTAATCATTTTCGGGTGGTAAAATGGCCGAGATGGATTGCCAGTCCACACCGGGAGTTTCCGTCCGAACTCCTGTACTTCCCGTGTGTTGATGATATATACGGCACAGGCCCCCGAAGTCACGTACTGGTCACCCATCACACAGAAGAGTCTGCAGACACTAAGGAGTTTTAGGGAAAACGGTTCCCTAAAACTCCCAAGTGGACTAGGGAGTTTTAGGGAACCGTTTTCGCACATCCGATATGGTGCGATAGGCCTTCCGGTACGAACTGCGCATAGTCCTCTGCGGTAGCGCATGCGCAGTTCGTACCGGGGGGCCCATCGTACCGTATCGGATGTGCAAAGACGATTCCCTAAGACTCCCTACTGTCTGAGCCGTGTTTCTTCCTTGCATGTGTCACATTGGTCATACAAAAACTGTCTGTAGTCATGTTCAAAGCCTATACACACGCATGAAAAAGAAATGAAAAAAAAAAAAAACCTGATTTGAACATGTTTGAGTATTTTGTCCTCGGGTATCGACAAGTCTGCTATCACGGCAGGGTTCGCTCGTCGTGTCTTTGATCGTGCAAGTACGTATATCGCAACCTTGCGAAAAAAAAAATATATTCGTAATGTTGTAGTGGGTGAAAAAGAAAGAAAGAAAAGAGCGTTGCACGTTCCCAAACGTGTGACATTGAGGGGCGCCATCGCTCGTCCTGTTTAACTGACCGCGGCGCTGACCCAACCCATAAAAAGAGCCTGTAGACAGCCTCTTCTGGACCTCCGCGTAGGGTCATCACGCTCGGATGGGGCTGCCCAATGTCGGATGTCAGGGTGATGCTCAAAGTCGTCTGCAATATCCGGGAAAGTGTGACGCATTGAAATATATATATATATATATATATATATAGTTTTGTTTTTTAACGCACGTGCCTATATATATATCTATATATATATCTACTACAATGAGGCGTCCTTCGCTTCCGGTGTAGCAGCAAGCAACGATTTTGCTTCCGGATCAACATACAAGGTCACTCACTCTCTGCTGCTAAACAAAAAGAGTAATTTCTTTTTTTTTTTCTTTTGGCAAGTGAATTTGTTAAAAAGCACACACACACACACACAAAAATATTGATATGCGTTATAAATGTAATGGCATCGCAGACACAATGTAGTACACTGGATTATGGACACGCCGAAACCTGTGCAGTACAGCGGAAGGCAACGCCAGGCGCGGGGAGAAAGGGCAAGCACTAGGAAGGCTGGTGAGGAGGGGCGAAACCTGCTCTCTTCTGTAACTTCCTAGTGCTCTCCCTTTCTCCTCTCGCCCTCCATTGCCCTCCTCTCCCGTGCCGCCTTCCTAATGCTCGCCATTTCTCTCTTCGCCTGGCGTTGCCTTCGCATGTACTGCCCATCCATGTTCCGAAAAATAAAATGAGTGAGCGCGTGGATCCTAAAAGTAAGGTTGTTTTTTTTTTTTCTTTTTTTTTATTGGGGGGGGGGGGGGGGTTGCATTTAAATTTGTTAGAAAACACTACTCTAACAAAAGAGAAGATTGATAAGAGTAATAAAGTTTACCCCGGATACAGTATTACGGTGTACTCTGGAAATACCAAAAACGAAACATCAATGTTAAAAAAAAAAACACGCGTGAGCGCGTGTATGATTCATGTTTAACTTTCATGAAAATCATCATCACCACAAACAATCGCTGTGCGGCAAACAACTCGGACGCCAGCACTGGCCTAGCGTATACGCCGCATCGTTTCCAGGCTCGCTGCATATTTGTTTTTAGCGATATGGTGCGCACTTGCTGCGTACCGCACTGCTCGAATTCGAGCAGTGCGGTACGCAAGTGCGGTACGCAGCAGCGCGGCATATACCCGATATAAAAGCATGCTTAATCATGCTTTTAAATCGGGTATATGCAGCGCGGAGAACTCCAGCAGGTACGCGACAACGCGGACACTGTCCGCCGTTGGCTCTGGTGCGACGCTGTACTCAATGAGATGATCGCAGTTGAGCACGCCCTCCTTCAACGAGACACCAACGCCAGAAACGAAGCGTCTGCGTGTAAACGAACGGCGAAAGTAACGGACGCTGTTCATCAACATGGCGGACGGCAACTGGCGGCCCGCATCCGGCCCGCGGGCCTCCGGAATCTGTCCCGCGAGCTGTTATGGAATTCATCCAACACGGGAATCGGCGCCCGTTGTTGATGTTGTAGTTGCTGATAGTTGGCTTAGGGTGTCTGTCGACGATGTTGCCAAAACCAAAGAACGGCCACCGCCCGCGGGATTCGAACTTTGGACCGCTGCGTGCGAAGCAGGGGCGTTATCACTGAGCCACGCCACGGCGTTAACGACCCGTCTTATACATGCCGGGAGACGCGCTTTCACGCGCATTGGAAAAAAAAGGAACAAAAGCTTCGGGAACAAATGTTCAGATCTCCATTTTGTTTCGAACGCTTTTGTTCACGCGGTGCGAAAACGCGACGCCGATGCCAAATGACTTCGCCATTACGTGTGCCAGCAATCACCGTGAGTACTGTAAATTACCGCAAAACTGCTCTTTTTTCTTTTTTGCTAGGGCAATTAAGCATTGGAAGGCATTAGACGAAACGACGCTTCGTGCTGCAAATGCAGGATTTTTTTTTTTTTAATTATTATTGTTCACCCCCGCAAAATTGTCGTACTGGTACTACAGGTGCTGCGTGTGTTCTAGAAAAAAAAATATTAATTGCGGTTGGTGAAGAGGTAGAAACGTGTTTTAAACAAGAGCAGTTAACACTAAAACTTTTAAACACGTAAAATATACAAAAGTCGTACGCAAAAAAAAAGGCTTTTGCAGAAAAACATGATTCTCTTCGGCGACCAGAAAAATCGTATTGCCCGTTAAAACACGTTATTTTAGAAACAGTTTAGGACGCAACGAAAAGTGAAACAAAAACAAAAACAAAAAGCTTGATGATGGCATCTATAATGTCCGCAAGTAACTCGTTTCTTGTTGGTATTTTTGCTTTAGTAAGTAGAACGACCCTCGTCAGGTCCTCCGGGGGACGACTGAAAAAAAAAAAAAAGAAAAAAGAAAAGGAGAGGCGCGAGAAGATCGGGATCGCTGGTGCGACGGGATTCGAAGGCGCGCAAGGGGCGACTTCAGCAGTAGTGGGCACACCTGCCCCGCTCCGGCGTCAAGGAACCCGGCACGGACATACCCGGCTCCGTCTCGGCATCCACATAACCGCCTCCGTCCACCGTGGTGAGGCATCGGGCCCATCAAGTACGGTCAAGGGCACCAACACAACCAATGGAACCACCGTCGCAAGCCCCGGCCCGCTGATGACTATGCGTAGGACGAACGTATTTTAAATGACCAATTCTTTTGTCTTTTGCTCTTCGAAGATTCGTTTTCCTTTCTTTCTTTCTTTCCTCTCTTCGCTTATTTTTATTCGTTTTAAATGTATGCTTATATCTGCGTCTCACTCTCCTGATTTCTTATCATTCCGGACGAACCTTGACAACCCTATACACCAACACGCGGCCCTGACGTCACGGCGCTGCGGTGGCGCTGCATGCTCTTGGCAGGACGCGTGCGCAGACGCTTAATTTCACGCGAATCGGGTTCCTGCGCACCCGCACTTAGGCTAGGTGGCGCAAGCTACCGCCATAAACATCCATCCATCCATCCATCCGCTGCGCCCAAACCTCGTGGGGGGCTTGCTTGGAAACAGCGCAACACTGGAGAGGAGGCCCGACCTCTTGTCCAGCGTTCACTCCGCTAAAGTGGAAGGATGTGGGTGGAGCTCCGCCTGAGTTCTTGACCTATCACGGACTATGTAGATGTATCCCTTTCGGGCCCACGTTTCATACATGGCTAGCTCATAACGTCGTCGCACCGTGCTGGTGTCCATTACCTCTTGTACTTGCTAAAAAAAAAAATCGGTGCTGCGAAATTTGTATTGCTAAGGTCATAATAATGGCTAATGATGTTACGCCATGCAAGCCGTGTTTAAATTGATGCTGAGCTGCCAAAGTAGGCCCGGGAAACGCTTCCTAGAAAACAAGGCCTCAATGCTGAGGTTTCGGCGTCGCCTAATGGAGGGCCAAAGCGGGGCACAGATTGAAAACGAGCGCTGCGCCGGTGTTGGACTAGAACTCTGTTACGGTCAGTGAAAACACGCGTTGGTTTCTTTGGGATAACGCTCAAGAATGCAGCGCTGCGGCCTTGTTGTCTAAGAGGTGTTGACCCATGACGTGGAAGTGGAGCGATCGCAAAAGCGTCGACAAAACTGAAAAACAACTGACCTGAGTTGAAGATGTGATGCAATTCCTCTTGTTGGAATCGGAAAAGTACATAGTTCTTGGTATTTTTGATGTAATTTAGTGGAAGGAAAGTGGTCTTGTGCACGTCTCTCAGGGCTTCAGGCTTCATGACGAGCATATCTCCCATTTTAATGAAGACGGCTATAGAGTGAACTGACACTGTGCGAGGCTTCAGCTAGATCTGCCGAGAATATCGTCGGCGTGGTGTTTATAACGACGCGTGCGGCCACGTGATAAGTGTAGACTCTGCGCACATGGAGCGAAAGCAAAAATGCGCGTGCTACACAGAACAGCCTGTACTCGAAAAGGCGAAAATGCGACGCCATAGTAGATGACTCGTCGCCAGCTGCGTCGAAACGCAGCAGGACGAATGCGCGTGTTTAGCTTGTTAATCACCGGAAGGATGGTTGTCGTGCGATGCATTTCACTGCCCCATTCATCTTTCTTTCTTTATTTGGATTCTATCCGGCGTAGCCAGGTAGGAAAGTAGGGACAAAATGAATTTCTGCCTGCCCTGCCCCCCCCCCCCCCCTCATTCAGTGCGTCTTTCGCGCATCGGAACGCAAAGTGGAGCATGCCCATCTAAGGGCGACATAGGGAAACACCTAAAAGACGCTATGACGAGGCAGCCATCATTGGTTGAGGTGAGGGGTAAACAAAAGCACGTGCGCGCTTGGGGAAAGGGGGGGGGGGGAAACAAACGCACCAGAGGCCAGATTAACGAAGAGCTTCTTAAGGCCGGTTCAGACACTTGCGTTTGAGTGCGTTTGACTGCGTTGCGTCGAGTGCAGAAAGCCAGTCACCGGCACATTTGTGCTTCGTATGAAGCATGGAATCCAATTCAAGGAATCATCTTGGCACGTGATATAAGCAGCAGGGATCTCCTGGTTTCTCGCTGCCGCAACGCAGTCAAACGCAGTCAAACGCAACTGTCTGAACCAGGCTTTAGGCTACGACGACCTAGCTAAGAAGTTCGTAAGTTTGTAAAAAGAGGAGAAATCGGTATCCACGAACGCGTTCTTAAAGGGGCACTGAATCCAATTTTGAGATCGTCCTTTTGTGGTGACAACTCAATCTGGATACTATAGGCATCCCAACAAACCCGAAATCACAACCGTGTATAGCTTATTTTCTCGTTAAAAGCGTGTTCAAAGATCGCGACACGCCCTCTTTGAAGTGGTCGACGAAGGGCGCTTGTCGGCGAGTTGCAAGCGATGGCTTCGCCCGCGGAGAAAAAGAGGAGTCTTATCCGAAAGTGTGCCTATCAGACTCTCTTCGAGACGAGTTATAATAAAATCATTCGGAATCTGCGCGTATTGTAGGGCTTTCATTGGTCCGCACAATGTAGTCCACGAGAAAAAAAGAGTCCACATGTTTTTCTATTGCCCTGAGATGAATAGGCGGTTTTGTGATATAGGATATAAGATCAGAAACGACCTTTTTCAAAAATGACTTCAGTGCCCCTTTCAGTGAGAGGAAAGCGATGTTCTCGTGAGAAAAGCTAGAGCTTCCGGTGTCCCGCAAGCTGCGGAGTCCCGCGAGAGCGGGCTGTTGCTTTGGCAACAGCGTCTTCGGCAACACGAACAACCATTCGGAGAGCTCGCCATGGTTCGGAGCACGTGGATTTTGAATCACAAACGCAGACGGCATTTACGCCAACCTGGGGATCGTGTCCGTGCAGTGAAATGTCGACGCTACCCCGATTTAAACGGGCCCGAATGCAGAGGCCGGGACAGCCGCCTTCGTCAACTGTTACGAACTCGATCGCTACCGCACGAAGTCAACACAACTGTCAGCGAAGGACAGCCCGCACCACTCGTTTGCAAAGTGGCGTAGGCGTAGATAGAAACAAATCTCCACGGCGTTTTTTCGCGGCCTCGGAGATACAGGAGCGAGCCGACGTCCAAGGAGATACGTTTGAATTACGAGAGTGTCACCAAGAGCCACGTAAATACTGTTCACACTTGCAGCGGACGCGCGTATTTGATCGAAGCGCTGGATTCGCGCTGTTGAACCGCGTCTTGGTAAGCGCTTCGGGGTGACGTAACACTTGGCAAAGAAAGGTGGGACCGGCATCACGTAGCTCCCACGAACTGTTCTAGCTCGGCAGCGTTGACGTGCCGCCGTTTCGGAATAAAAATGGCATACTGATAACAAAGTCTACATACCATATATTGCGAAGGTAATCCATACGACGTTTATTTGAGCTCTACCTCAGACAAAACAATGAGATTGAATCGATGAGAGTCCCTTTTCGACTACAGCGTTCGTCACCGCTGCCTCGGAAAACAAGGGGATGACAAGGAAAGAGACTGAATTTTTAATCGAAATGTTCAGGTCAGTGATCAAACTATTCATACGGGAATGTTCCACAAGGGTCGTGCGGGCATATTCATTTCAGCAAGCCAGCCGGTCTTGGCCAGGGACCGTCGGAGCAGGTCGGAGTGCCCTGCCCTATATTCTGCCGAGCTCGCCGAGCTAGCTCAAGGCGGTCCCTTGGTCGGTCGGATTGTTGCCGTTGTATCCTTTTCCGGATTTTTGTGGATCCAGAGTTCATGTCCGTCGTGGTCGGTCTCAAGTACTTTGTTTTTTCTTGCGGCTTGGAAGTGGGGACACGCGAGAAGAGCATGTAGAAAAGAAAATGTCCGTTGGTCGTCACGACCAAGTAACTGAGCGACGCTGTCGTCGATGTTGATTTGTTCGTAAAAAATGTGCGTAAGACAGCTCCGGAGCTGTCGTAGGATTCCATCGTAGCCTGCGCAAAACTTACGAAAATTGTGTTTCCTGAATACGAATTTCTTTTTACGTTCTGTCGTATGCATATTTTTGGCGTAAGATTGTTTCGTGAATCTCGCCTCAGTCAGGCGTGCAAAGAGCAGACGAATTTGCTGGTCGTATAGCAACATCAACAACGCAGCAAAATTCTAAAGAATCTGCCAGAAGTATACAAAGCTACACATTAAAAAGTAGATCAGATTACACAAATCAGCAAAAGCCTAAACAAAAACAGCACTCAACGTCGACTGAAACATGCTAAAAGCTCTTAGCTATGGTGAAAACTCAGAGAAATATAAAAAATAAAACATCAGAATCGGAAACACTAAAAACGCAGGCACAGTAGAAACATTCTATAACGTGCCAAGCCATTTGTGGATACCTAACGCACAGGTGTCTGAAAACGCTGAAATATTTTATTATTGTTGATGCGGCAAAACAGGTTCACAAAGGAGATTGACCAAGGCAAAACAAAAATTGAAAAAGCATTTAAGATATACGGGCGTATGATAATATGCCGTGCGTTTCTGCGTAAGCTTTCAAAAATCTCTCAAAATATGCTGTTCGAGAAAAAAGAAACTCTTTCTGGGAATACACCACCAGCCTTGGCTGTCACCAAGGATTGCAAAAAACGTACTAATTATCAAGATAATAAACTAAGATTTACTAATTAATTTTCTTAATCAGCGGAAATGAACATATGGTCCCACTGAAAAACTTCCTAAGCAGCATACCAAACACTAAATCAATTTTTTTTTTCAAAAAACACTCAATCACATCTTTTTAGAAAGAAATAAGGCAAGGACAGCATTTTACGGCGTTCTGTAAAAACGCTAAATTTTGACGAGTTCCTACGTTTTTCTTTTTTTATCGGAGCGCATCTCTGCGCCCGCGGTTCTGTTCCCCAGTTGCCGAGACGTGCAAAGCACGTGCGCCATACTTCCCTGCGTCCTACGAGGGAGGCGAGGCGGTGGGCGCCGCGACCACCAAGCACCAGGACCGCGGTCGCAAAGATGCGCTCCGATAAGAAACCCAAACCTAGAAACGGGTCCAAACATAGCGTTCCTTCAGAACGCCGTAAAATGCTGCCCCTGCCTTATATCTTTTAAAACGAATTGATGTAGTGGTTTTCGTTGATGTTTCGCAAGTTTCTCAGTCCAACCATGTTTATTTTCACTAAATAAAAAATAAATTAGTCAATTTTAGGTAATTGTCTTGCTAATTTTTTTTTTAAATTCCTTGACGTCTGCCAAAGCTGCGAAAGACAAAGTTTTCGCAGAAACACTCTGTAAAATGAAGAGAAGCATTAAATAGCCCAGCAATTAAATGCTCTGACAAATTTGTTATCGTTGATACAGAGGGGGTTTGGGGGGAGGGGGGAAGGTGTCCGGATTACCTAAAGCCCCCCCCCCCCCCCTCCCCGCCCCTTTTCATTAAAATGCGGAAGTATAAAAGGGGGGACAGTAGGTGTCTTAAACACCGCGTCGGAGAGAGTCATCACCTAAATGTTTCTTCCACCGTGGCTGCGGACCAGAGTAACCTAAAATACAGTTGATAAACACCCCTCATTTGCTCACGCCGGGGGGGGGGGGGGGGGGGGTGGGAGCACTGCGCTCGTGCGCGAACCCTATTCGCCTGAGGAGTAGCATCTGCGCATGCGCAGTGCTAACAGCAGCGCCACCGCAGTTGCGTGACGTCAGAGGGCTGTAAATTTAAATAATATATCACAGCGACAGCTGTCATGGGCCCTCCCCACCTCTAGTAATGGCGTCCGTTGTTGATGTTGATTGTTGGCGATATAGGGCGTCCGTCGCCGAACCGGCGGCTTGAGAGAACTTCGGCGCGCACTTTATTCAATGAACTTTGGTGACGTCATGACCAATAGGAGCATGAAAGTGGACGCGGTCTCCTTGGCCCTGTTCAACGCCCGGAGAAACATCGTGCCTTGCGAACCGTCGTCGAACGAAAGGTGAGTGGTTTGCGTTTTCCTGTGATGTGATCTCTATGTGTTCGTTCCACGCGTCCGAGCTCTTTCTTCGTTTCAAATCTATTTGGCGCCGCTGCCTATACACTGTTCGAGCCTGCGCTCACGATTAAAACACCCATCGCAGAAAGCTGAAAGCCCGCCGAAGAACCTGCCGGCTGACTTGCGAGCTAAACCTAATTCAACAAAACCATTTGATCCGACAGAATAATGTGTTCGATCTTACATCCCATGTCAACAAAGAACTGCGCTGTCTGTCTTCGTCCCTACATGTTTTGTTCTTTCGTGTTTTTCAAATCTTTACCAACCCGCGTCCGATTGAATGCCCCGATCACAACAAATAGTTGGTCGTCCTCCGATGGCCCTTATCATCAGCCGGAAACGAAGTTACGTTTTTCGTTTCTATATTTTGACCCAAGAAACGTCATATTCTCAAACTATGAAATGGTATCACCACCTCTAGTTTCACATTCTGGTGCACTCGCAGCTTCCTGCACCCCTGCGAGGTGTCCTGCGATCGTACCCTGCATATTATGGATTTCTCGCCGCAGGCGAGTGCTCTCGAAGGCGTGCTACTATACCCTATTTCACCTTATGATGTACCGCAGGAAAGGCTACAAGCACGAGCTCCTTGCTCTGGGTCAGATCTCGGCGGCACAAGCTCTCGTGCAATAAGGGCAGCTGCCAACGCTACTGTAGTGGTGTTAGTACATGAACTCAAAGCGGCGCCAAAAGCCGGCGCCGCCATGTTGCACGATCTGGCGTGCCCGCGTGACACGTGCCCGCGTGACGAGTATGAAATATTTTTGGAGAAGTTAGAAAAACACTTTGAGTTCTCGGGGTCCGTAACACTGGAAAGAAAGAAACTCCGTGCTAGAGTCCAACGTCCCGGCGAATCGGTCTCGGAATACCTCGCCGCATTACGTCATCAAGGCTCGTTCTGTAGCTACGGCGCTACGTTAGACGAACGCCTGTGTGAAATCTTTTTGGAGGGGTTGGATTCGAAGAGAGTTCAGGACCGCATTTTACGTGAATGCGTCGGGGCCGAGGTACCCACCCTGGACAGAGCGTTCCAGCTCGCAATACAATTTGAACAACTTGCCGGACGCTACCAGAGCGGCCGTTTTTATCGACGAGACGGATCGACCCATGTGGGAACTGTCCATCAGGAAGTCCTGCCGAGTGTGACGTTTGACCAGCACGAGGTCTCGGTGCAGTCTACGGATCGCCTTGCACGCGACCCGGGTCTCCGCAACGTGTTCTTGGCAGATGTCCAGGTAAATGGCACCCCTCTCAAGCTTCTTATTGATACCGGATCTTACGTCTCGATTTTGAACGAACAAACATTTAATCATGTAAACAGAAAACGCAAGATTAAGCTTCATCGTCCACCAAGAACCTTAGTGCATTATCTGCAACAGCCCATCCCCGTACTGGGATGTTTCTTTGGACAAGTGGTTTTCAAGAACCGATACGCGCCGCTGGAATTTTATGTGACGCGTACGGGACGATCATTGCTTGGAACCGACGCAGTGCGCGAGTTGAGCATGACCTTATCTGGAGCTGAGTACGATTGTTCCTATGTGAATGCAGCTGGAAGTGGAGCAGAGCCACCTCGGAATGTAGGGCCGGCTGGCGCTCCGCAGCGACGACCCTTCACGTTGTCGTCTCGCCAGTCATCACAGCCACCAAATCATCAACCTCCAGTTACATCTAGCAACAACCATCCATCTTCAGTACCGTCGGGTGCCTACTTATCTAGGCCACTACAACCTTCTTATGGGGAACAAACAGCTCCCAAAGTCTTCGAGGACTTTGACCACATACCGTCGTCCAACTCCAGTCCAGACAGTCATCCTGCAAGTCAGTGTGAAGCCTGTGGTCCAGAGCGTCAACCTGAAGATCAACGTGGTTGCAGTGTTCCACAACGTCATACTGATCTTCCTGATCCTCGAAGTAGAAAGTTATACCAAGAGCCTATTCTGAGCACAGCAACCTTCCTTCGAAGGGTCTCCAGTCAGGCTACCTCACGGGACACATCCCAGTTACCCCCGGGATTTGAAGACTGGTTGAACACCTGTTCGATCCCGAGTTGGGCCGGGTGCGGAATGAGACGCACAAGGTCAAGGTGCGACATAATGTTCCACCAGTGCAGTGCAAGGCTAAGACGTCTTCCCCCTCTAACTCTCGTGACGCCGTCTCCGAAGAGATCTTCAAACGGGAACGGCAAGGAGTCATCGAACGCGTCAACGCTTCGGAATGGGTTTCTCCCATCGTCGTTGTCAAGAAACAAGACGGAAATATCCGATGTGTGTGGATCTGCGAGCGCCAAATCAAGCCATCGTCATCGACGCTTTCCCACTCCGCCACATCGACGAACTTTTGAATTCCCTCCGAGAGCAGCCGTCTTCTCCAAGCTAGACCTTGCATCTGCGTACCATCAAGTCCGTCTCGACCCCGCGAGTCGAGATCTAACAGCTTCATCACGCATGAAGGTCTTTTCCGTTTTAAGCGCGTATGCTTCGGACTGGAATCTGCACCTGCAGCGTTCCAAAAGATCATGTCGAAAATTTTGGAAGGATGTCAGCGTCCAGTTTTATCTCGATGATGTCATCGTCTACGGATCTTCGCAGGAGGAACATGATGTAAACCTCCGCAAAGTCTTGTCTTGCATCTCCCCGCGCAGGAATGAAGTTAAATCGGAAGGGTGTTTTCAATGTCCGTGAACTCTCATATTTGGGGCACCGTCTCTCCATGGAAGGGTTAGCACCCCTTGCATCGAAGGTAGATGCTGTTCTGAATTTTGAGACTCCCGTCAGACTCTGCAAGGCTGAAAGCATTCTTGGGACTTGTCGAATACTATAGCAAATTGTCCCGCATTGTTCCACTGTGGTCGAACCTCTCCGTCGTTTACTCCGAAAGGGCGTTCGTTTTGTCTGGTCCCCCGAAGCGGACGCGAGTTTCCAAAATATCAAGAATTGTATTCAACATGCACCCATTCTAGCCATGTTTGATCCGTCCTACCCAGCATTGTGGCCACAGACGCTTCTCATTACGGCCTGGGCGCCGCCCTTCAACAGCAGCATGGGAACCATCTTGCCCCTGTCGCTTTTGCCTCCCGATCACTCACGGACGCTGAGCGGAGGTACTCAACTGGGAGAAGGGGGAGGAGGGTGTAGGGGAAGCTCCTCGCTGCCTTTGGGCCTGTGAGAAGTGGCACGTCTACTTATGGGGACGTCCATTTGTTATTCGAACCGACCATCAAGCGCTTGTGACGCTTTTATCTAACAAAGGATCTGGTGTTCGTCCGTTGCGCATCACACGTTGGACGGCGAGACTGATGAATTATAATTTCCGCATGGAATATCAAAAAGGATCTACAAACTTAGTCGCGGATGCGTTTTCACGACTACCTCGCCAAGACACCGAGGGTGGTACTTTGTTTGAAGAGGATGTTGTTGCTCTCATAGCAACGCCCTTGTCCACGTCAGGAATTTCAAGCGGCTACCGCCAATGACACCGTTCTGCCTAGCGTCATTCGCTACACCACTGAGGTCCTGGCCAGAGGACAACAATGTACACCCAGAACTTCGACCGTACTTCACGTACGAGATCAGCTGTCCCTCCATGACGAATACTTTTTCAAGGGGAGAAGATTGTTGTCCCTGAAAATCTGCGAGACCACATCATTCAACTGGCTCATGAAACCCACCAAGGGATTTCTAGAACAACGAGCATCATCAGAGAGCAGTACTGGTGGCCGCGAATGAACCAGCAGATAAAGTTCAGATATAAAACTGCATAGTCTGTCATTCCACCGACAAGCCGGTCAAAGCAGCACCAGCACCTCTCCAACCGATCAAGTTTCCTGATAACCATGGGAGAAGCTCGGGATAGATATCGTGGGCCCAATAGAGCGGGCGCCATTAAATCAGCGGTTCTTCATTGTCCTCATGGACTACCACTCCAAGTGGCCGGAAGTTCAAGCAGCAGCTTCCGTGACCTCATCTACAGTTATAAACTTTTTGAAAAACATCTTCGCACGTGAGGGATTACCCTGCGAAATCGTCTCGGACAATGGTGTCCAGTTTACGTCGAAAGAATTCCAGGAATTTCTTCATCAGCATGGGATAAAACATCTCAAGGCATCCCTGTACCACCCCCAATGCAATGGGCTGGTGGAAAGGTTTAATAAAGTTCTCAAGTGCTGTCTACAGTTGGCCGTCGTTCAAGGCCGTCCTTTACCAGATGCGGTCCGTGATTATCTGGAGACGTATCGTCGGACGCCGCATGCAGCAACTGGAGTTGCACCATCGTGGCTTCTTCACGGAAGAATTCATTCGGGCGAAACTGGACCTACAAGGGATGGAAACCAGGTCACTCCCAGTGAATTTTCCTGAGACCCGTGCGCGACTGCCACAGCGTGTGCAGCAGTACCAAGAAAATATGAATCGTATTCGGACAGGGCGTCGAGCTGTTCGACGACCCCAGTTCGTCCCTGGACAAACCGTCCGGATTTTTCAACCATCTTATCGAGGCAAGTTACGACCGAAGTATTCCAACTCCACAGATCATTCAGAGACAAGTAGGACCTGCAACATACGAATTTGCAGATGGACGCCGCTGGAACGCTGCAAAATTAACGAAGACGCCACTGAGACCGGGCGAGAATATTTTGATTCAGATTGGGAGGATGACGATATTGATGTGCACCCTTTTTCTCAACAGTCCGGTTTTTCAGTACCAAACACTTCGGGTCCTGGCCCTGCCCCGAGGTGGCTGGATCTCTTCCGTCCCCTGCTGTGGGGCCTCTTCTGCAGCCGGTTCCCGGGCTGGCGACGTCCCCTGTTCTTGGACATGGGCCTACGTCTGAGCCTGGTGGGGCTCCGGGTCCTCTTGCTGCGTCTGAGCCTGATGGGGCCCTGATGTCCACTGGTGCAGCTGAGTCTGCTGCACGTGTTCCTGACGTCGAGCCGCATACGCCTTTGGTCCCTGAGCCATTGGCTGTTCCTGTCCCTGCCGTTGTACTGCATCCCGGCTGCATTGTTCTTCCTGATGCTGCACCCACCCTAGAGCCTCGGGTTGGCACTGTTCCTGACTGCGAGCCTGCACGTGCTGTTCCTGCTCGAGATACCGGTCCCGGCACGCCTTCAAAAGACACTGAGCCTGTGGAGGTTCCCTTTTCTTCTGCGACCGGCCTCGCTGACTCATGTGAAGAGCCATTCAGACCAGGATCCACAAGTACTCCGGTCCCGTCCCTGACCGGCTCATCACGTTCAATGCCTCCTTTGGAGGACTCCGTAAGGTGCTTGCGAACCTGAACCAACCGTGGCCGTTGCGACGAATCGACCAAAACGCCAACGAAGACTACCGGAGAGGTTGAAAGACTATGTGCTCTCGTTCTACAACACTCAAGAGTCAACACCGGAGAAACCGCGCCTGAAGGTGGGACCAGAGGTATCCCCCACAACGACACAGAGCTTTATACAATTCACAAGCCTAAGGTGTGAGGAACTTTCAGAGTGAACTGTGATACGTACGAACAGTGCTCTTCGAGGAGTTTTTTTAGTATATGTGAACTTCAGTACATTGTTTAGGGTTTAGGTGCCACTAGTTTGTTTTCTACTTTTTGAAGTAATATCTCTTGAACTAGAGACGAATTTACATACTGGCCATGATAAACACGATGAATAATCTAACAAGCAAAAAAAAAAAAAACGTTCAAGATTATTACAACAACGTAACAAAACCTATCATGGTGAAGTGATTTTGTTTCTCCACGTTTTGGACACGCTGAAACGGAGTGAACTGTGTTCCTTTGTGTATTCACAGGAAATTGTTTTTTGCTGTTTTCATACTTTTGGCACTTAGAATTGTCAAATGCCCACAGTTGATCTAGAACCACTGGTGATTTCCCTAGATTTTGCTTCGAACATGTTTTGAACTCTGAGTTGGGGGACAAGTCCAAGGTCAAGAGGCGCTTTGTTCCCCATAATTTTCAGAACTTTTCGTCTGCACGAAGGACGACCTCCACAACATTTTACCCAATCCGAGGGGGAAAAGGAAAAGATAACAACTGTGTTCTAGGCTTTGTTTAAAAAAAAAAAAAAAAAGGAAGGGCATATGTAGTGGTGTTAGTACATGAACTCAAAGCGGCGCCAAAAGCCGGCGCCGCCATGTTGCACGATCTGGCGTGCCCGCGTGACACACCATGATAAGCTCGTGATAAAAGGAGATCGTGCTTGGATTCGGACGGGGCTGGTCGTGTCTGTTTTTGGTCCTGAGCCGGCGATCTCGGACCCACAGAATATTACAGCTACGAGCTCGCGCTCCTAGCCTTCGCTGCGGTACAATCATAAGGTGAAACGAAGTATAGCGGCGAGATGTTTCGGTGGCTCCCTCGTTTGGTTACCTTTCGTAACGTCATTACCTTGTGAACAGCATATTCAATGGTGTTTGTAATGAGCAGGTGGAAGCCTGAAATCATAGCGCTCTCAAAGCAACACTGCCAAACACCGTCAAAATTGAAGTTCTTATCATTCCTTTTATTTCCGTCGATGAGACATCCTTTGCTGACGTCATAGTCAGCATTCGGCCAATTGTGGTGGGCCGACCACAGCGACGCTTTCGATCGCTCACGTCGCCAAGGTTGTGTGCAGCAAAGGCACAGGCCCGAGCACATGACAGTGAAAAGCAACCTTTTTGCACGAGCACCCGTGCAAAAAGAACATTCTGCGGAGCTACGCCCTCGCACCCGTGCTTTTGCTGCACACAACTTATTAATAACCGAGCGGTTCTTGTTTCTTTTGTATATTACTGTGAAAGAAGTGTCATTGTTGTTTTTTATCAAACAAAACTCAGACGCGAGACAAAAGCCAACAGATAAAAGTCTGCACATTCACACCTTTTTCCTCCCTTTTGCGACACGTTATAGCTGGTCGCGATTCATCAGCGTTTTTGTTTTGAAGCTGATGGGTACCACAAGGCGTGAAAGAGGGGACTTGCAGCTTTTCCAAGGCAGCAGCAAGGAACTACAAGCCTTCGCAGCAACTGGCTTGCCAGTGCCGCTTTGTTCTGAACAGCACTGCGTGCCATGCAGAGGGTTGTGCAAGCTCTCTGGGTGGCGACGCTAGCCACGGTAAGTACATCCTATGCAGCTTTCTTTTAGGGATATATGTGGCTTGCAGGCCATGTCGTGCATGTGCCACCCGAGGGACAGCAGTGCCAGTGGCAAGGCTGTGCTGATGGTAATCACCACTGCACTGTGTTTTCATGTAATAACTACTGACAAGGAACCAAATACTTCCGAGAGATTCTCGGTTGTGCTTTGATGAACTCCAGCTCGCTTATGAACAGGTGGATTGCACAGGTGGCCTTTCCTAATGGACTTGATGCTCGTGTTAACAATGCAACCAGACTTCCTTTTAGTTTGTGGCGTTTTTTTCGTTGAGGTGACTAGCATTGCATTAGAGAAATATGCAAAATAGTGTAATGGTTCCGTTAGTTACCTATATTAATGGCGGGCATAACTGACCTACATTTCCACCGACTGCATCTCTCAGATGAATAGCCTGGACTAGATAGCTCGCTGTACTATATCCTTCCTCCTTAGCCTGTACAACTCGACGCCTTCCCCTGATTGTCTTATGTGGCTGCTTCTGTGTTTGCCTAGGCACTCGGCTGAAATAGTGAAAGCTGTCTGCATTGCACATAACCTCCATGAAAGCCAGTGTGGACGTAGCTGGCGTAGCCCCGAACATGGCTTCTCTAGCTCGACACAAGTAACGTTCCCACCACTGTCGTATTCGCAGAAAAGAGACCTGCTTAGAGGGGTACTCCAGCGATTTGTTTACAACCCCACCTAACAATAGTTTCAAAAATGCCATCTTTTACTCTATCCGGTATGCTATTTACTATCGCGAAATTAAAAATAGTTATTGTGAAATCGGCATATGAAAATGACGCCCAAAGCAAGATTCACATATACTTGCGCTTTTCACTGCCGCGACGTCACGGCAGGCACGTAGCCAGGGTTTCGTTTCGAGGGGGGGGGGGGGGGGGGGGCGCCTATGACAAAATGCCGTTTAATGTGGAGGGGGGAGAGAAGGTCCCAGCAAAACATAATTTTTTTTTTTTGCCTGGGTGGTGCCCCCCCCCCCCCCCCCCCCCCCGCCCTGGCTAGTGTCTGCGTCACGGGATGGCGGGCTTGCGGTTCGAGCGGGCTGTCTAGAAATGAACTATGCTGAGCATTTGTTTCGTGCTGCTGCGCGCGAGCTGGAGCCACCTTCCAACGCATTCTTTTGACACCATGAAACTGTTTGTGATCAGTTGGGAACAAAGTCTACAGCCCAAAGAGTGAACCCCTGCCTTCCCATGACGTCACTATTTCAATGTTGCCAGTAGAGCTTTTCACTTTGAAAAACACAATGATGACCAAAATTGTAAATTCTATAACTTCGCGAAAAAAGTTATTTTTGCCAAATATTTGGGTTACTATTTCAGCAATGTTTGTTGGTGTGTTTAGCAAGTTTTCAGGCAAATTGGGGACAACGAAGAAAATGCCTGAGTACCCGTTTAAAACATAGGGTGCACGTAGTACACAATGGAGAAGTTGCTCGCCAATCATTCTCTTAGAAGTGTGAGTTGAGCCCCTTCGAGGCAGTTTGTTGCCGCAGCGTGCACTGTATAACTCGCCCGAGAAGAGAAAACAAGATGAATGACCAGTAGGATTTCTTTGTTCCAAGGCTTCTTGATGCAGGAAAGGCTAGGGAACCAATATTGTTGCTTTTTACTACACCGTACGAGACTCCAACCCGACATGCAAGGAAGTCGAAAGGCCTCTTCATGTGTCCTTTTTCTGCTTCCTTGTTCCTTGGGTTCACGCTTGCCTGCATTCACGCTTGCCTGCATGTCTACTTTTTCAATCTCTTTTCTGTTCACTGTGCTACTGCAGTTTTCTGTCGTTGCTGTCCCAGAATTACTTCGTGGATGCACAGAAATACTTAAAGGTGCTCGACGTCTGCGGCTCATCGGTATTGCTTTTCCCGGTACCACGGCATAAAGGAGGTGGCTTCCCTTCCTTCCAGGCAGCTGCGGTATACTACAAGCACCGGGTTACAGCTGCAGCTAGCCCATGGGTACAATTCTGCATCCTGCACTGCATGTAGTTCGAAATGCAGGTGTGACCTTTTTAGGCGCTATCACTTTGTTTTGTGCATTTTCTGCGGCTTTTTCGGGGCAACTTCTTTTTAAGATTCAATAATTAGAATACAGACTCGAGTGAGAGAGAGGGTTTTCTGAGAAGACCGGCCGCTTTGCCGGGACTTTGGGACTGGTATTATATCTATAGAGTTATATCTATAAAAAAGTACACCTTACGTTATGTACTTTTTTAGTTTTATTTTACTTGTTACTTATATTTCGATGTTAGACGGCAGCCACTAAAAATGGGGAAAAAACTAAAAAAAAATGTTGACTTGTCGGATTTTTTTTTTTTTTGCAATATGTTGGAAGAGTTATTGATGTGGTCGGTCATTCATGTTATTTTTCCTACACGCACGTCCAGCCTATGTTTACGTAAAGCCCCAATTGCCCCTTAGTAACGGAAATAATTTGTGCGACAGACTAGGCGGCAGCATTGTGGAGGGAAACTGGACCGATTATATCTGCCATGTTTAGAAACTACATTTGATGACAGGTTATGAATTCAGTGGCAAATTCCCCCGAAAGAATCTACATCACTCCGCCAGCCAATCGCTGCCGTCGTTTGTCGTGACGTCACGTGCAGAACTACAAACTAGTATTTTTTTTTTTTTTTTTTTAAATGGCAGGCCTCTGCTGTTGATGCCACATAGCACGTCGACTCTCGAAGCAATTCTTCCGCTTTTGACCTCTCCGGTTTCACCTTGCGAAGTCGTGACGGTGTCTGCTTTTGCTTGCGGTATGTCCCGTGTGTCGATGTGAGAAGGCAGCGGTTGTATCGCCAAGGAAGTAGCAATAAATCTGTGCATTTTCTCTAGCGGCACAGTGTTAAAAACCGGACTTTGCCCTTCGCCAAGGGCAAAGTCTAACGACTGGCCCTACAGTTGGCGAGCATCGTGCAGCCGTGAATGCGTAACTTGTCCGAACGCTTTCATGCTTTCGTCTGTATACAGTGACAAAATGACTCGCTGAATGTGAAACGCCCAATTACTTCCAAAATGTAATTCAAATACAATGGCAATGTGCTTCAAAAGTAGTTCAACTACAATTACAATTACTACGATGTGAAAAGTAATTAATTACAATTACAAATTACTTTTAAATAGTAATAAAATTACTTTACAATTACTTATTTCTGAGAGTGACCCGACTTGGACCATATGGCTTTAAACAAGTTCTATAGAAGAATGCAACGTATCTGTTTGTTCCTTACTCCAATGTTCACGTATTGTACTTTCTTTTTACGAATTTTGTTAAATTCATGATAGAACTTGACGGTATGGGGAAATGAAGTACTACGTCCGTATATTTTTAAAGAAAAAATTAGGTTGACAGACTTGAGTTAGCCAGGCAAATAAAAATGTGACAATTATTCATATAGGAATATTTTACAAGTGTTAATATAAAAGTGAAATCCACACGCGCTAATACGACCACATACACATGCAAACATCATGGTATTGTAAATTATCTACAATGAGTTGAAACTAAAATGCCTCAGAAATATGTAAGTAGCGAATCGGGGCACCCGAATCATTGGTGACAATATTCACAGATGCGAGGTCAGTCTCTAATGTGCTTATGCAAAAAAAAATATCAGAAGTAAAACCAGCATGAAATAATTTTGAAAATAACACAAAGATACACATATCCGACAGTACTGGAACAGGGACGTAAAAAACTGACAAAAAAGAAAGAAAAATAACTTCATAGACAATTAAAGTTCAAAACCTCGGCTGAAAGCTGAAGCGTAATTTTATTTCTTTCAATTGTTCGGCATGTTTACGCTATTGTTTTCTGCTCGCACCACAGATGGCGCTACACGGCGCCGTTGAGGTAGGCTCCAAGGAGGATTGTCTCTTAGCCCGCAGTGTAGGCAACAAAACAACAAACAGTGCGACGTTGTGCGCGTGTGTGAGTTGTGTGTGTGTGTGTGTGTGAGTATTTCACTGAGAGCTAGGCCGCTTGTGTGAGCGCTGAGGCTTCCAGAGAGGTTCCGTCGGCGCCGCAAAGTTTTGCAAAAGTAATTGTAATTGTGTCTGAAATTTTGCAATTACTGGCGCTAGAAAGTAATTAAATTACAATTCATTTTAGCCAAAAGTAATTAATTATAATTACAAATTACCGAGAAAAGTAATTAAATTACAGTAATTGAATTACTACCCAAGTATGCTTACAATGGCTAGCGAACGCCTCATAGAAGTCATGCAATGACCCTCTGTTTGGCCATTTAAGCCACACGGAGTGCTGTGCAGGGTACAGGACGGCATCCATGAGCCGGCCGGTGCAGTGACCCAGGGTCCGCCCATAGTGTTCCGCTGCTGCCTTGGACAAGGTGAAAGCCAGCTCATTGACGTCATGGTCCCCGGGACCTTTGGTGTTTAACCATTATGTTTAAGTTTTACAGTCACCGACCAATATTTCGGACTCGATGGGGATCGCGCAAAACTCAGAATAATCGAGCACTCCCAAAAATGAATTTAGCTCAAAAATCACTTTATTGCGACTTTAAGCGCAAAGTTGCTGCAGAAAGTGATTGATACAATAAGCTCACGATAATTAGAACTCGGATATTTCGTACTTCCGGTTAATTCAAACAGATTTGAAAATTTTGGTTGTCCCGCTATGTTTTTAATGTATTTATAAGCCGCTTATTCGAACGGCGTTTTCGCTTCATTCATACTTTTTTTATCTCGCGGCCGCGTTGAGTGCGCTTCTTTCCGAGCACTGGTGCACCACAGAGAAGCAATTCCCGCGGAGCTTGCTTTCGCGAGTGTTGCTTCTACGCAGTGCACCGATGCTCGGAAAGAAGTGCACTCAACGGGGCTCAAGCGGGCACATATTAGCGGAAAACAGCGTTCACACTATGTGCTTCAAGACTAGCAGTGATGACCAAGACGACATTGAGGTTGAGGACCAGCTCACTGGCATCATGCTTTCTGGCCTATTAGCACATAATGTGAACGCCGAGCTGGCAGAATATGCTAGTCTTGACGACGATGTGTGTGTTTCTCGTGATGACGCATTAGAGGACATAGTACAGGAAGTAATGCAGCACAGTGAGGCAGTGGGAGTGAAGATGGCGATGAAGAAAGGAATGACCCACTACCAACTGTCACAGCCACAGAGGCCTTTGAGCACATCGCTCAGCTCCGGAAGTTTCTGTCTGCAAAAGAAGAGTCCCGTAAAGAGCTACTGGGTGATTTCAGATAAGAGCGACCAAAGTGTGGCTGGTCGACATTTTTAAATCAACTGATGTTTTTATACGCCATTGTCTAGTGTCTGGTATAAACGAATCCACACTTAGTTTTGTCCAGAAAGAAAATTTGGGGACAGCGAAAATCGTAAAGCATGAAGAGGTGGCCAGTTGCATTACCGCGCACTGATGGAGGGGGCACGTTTGAAAGTGAATAACTAAAAGGATAATATTAGATGAATTCTAATACTTTTTAAAAACAAACTATGGGTACAGCTTGCTTGTAATATAAAGTAATAATATTTATGTAAATTTTATTTAATTTTCTAAAAATTGCCAAACGTGCCTGCTCAAACGACAAACGGCAAAATTTGGAGGCCTGTATCTCATGAACTAATTTAATCATTATCATGTAATTTGCAGGTAGTATTTTACTTATATATGTATATTATTTAAAAAATAAATTATTTGAGCAATACGATAGTCGGGATATATTTAGGCAAACATGGGAAAAAATCAAACAACAAAACATTTCGATGCAAATAAAAAAAACACCACCTTCGAATTGTTTTTTAAATTTGGGTACCTTGTAATACTCTATTTCGGCATTCATTTCTATTAAAAACTTGTTGCATCATTTTATTGAGAAAGCAGACACAGCTCCCCAAAGTGGGGTCCTTTTTCAAAGCCTACTTGTAGCAGTGCCCTATACGAGAAGTGACTCTGAGTTCCAGTTTCAGGAAACTAACACACATATTTCATATATTTTTATTGATATGAGGTCACTGACAACTAGATCAATCGGTCACACACTAAAAGTGAGGAGGAACTATATACAGAATTTTACATACAGCGTACAAAAGGTATCATATTAGAGACTAGTGATTCGAGAAACGATGATGCAGTGTGAAGTTTTACTTTCCGGTATAATTTATATTTAAAAAAGAAACAACTTCACTTTCACACACAAAAAATAAAGATTGAATACTAAACATGTTTAGGTTAGTTATGTATTTCCGGGGACAAACCATTTCAGGTGAGGTGTGCCACCGCGCCGGACTGTTAGAGCTTCGATACTCTCGGTATACGAATGGATCGCGGCAAGCCGAGATATTTTATCCTGCGCGAGGATAACGTTTTGTGATTCTCATATGGTGATCAGATAAAGTTTCAAGAAGCTATCATCAAGTAAAGCAGTAGGTTAAATACCCCGCGAAGAAAACTGTGATAAATAAGATAACCCGGCATTCGAAATGAGCAGTCCTTGGGGCATCAAACTCGGCACTTTACACTAAGGCTTTCCTCGATGTACCCATTTAATGAAGTTTCTTCTAACCAGATCCGACTGTCCGTTCTACATATATGTCACAGGTTCCTTCTCTTGATGACTTGCACAGCCGCCAAGCGTGCCAAGAATGAATGCCAGGAAAGTCGCGCACCGTCAGCCACTCTTTTTTTTTTTTTTTGACGATACCGAACAAGCTCATTTTCATCCAGATACGCAAGATGTACCCAGTTTCTCGCACAAGGGAGAAAAAGGTGTGAATGTGCAGACTTTTATTTGTTTGCTTTTGCCTCGCGTCTGAGTTTTGTTTGATAAAAAACAACAATGACACTTCTTTCACAGTAATATACAAAAGAAACAAGAACCGCTCGGTTATTAATAAGTTGTGTGCAGCAAAGGCACGGGTGCGAGGGCATAGCTCCGCAGAAGATTCTTTTTGCACGGGTGCTCGTGCAAAAAGGGTGCTTTTCACTATCATGTGCTCGGGCCTGTGCCTTTGCTGCACACAACCTATGTTACAGAGTGTATAGCACGCCTTCGAGAGCACTCGCGTACGGCGATAAATTCATGATATACAGGGTACGATCGCAGGAAACCTCGCAGGGGTGCAGGAAGCTGCGAGTGCACCAGAATGTGAAACTAGAGGTGGTGATAGCATTTCATAGTTTGAGAATATGACGTTTCTTGGGTCAAAATATAGAAACGAAAATCGTAACTTCGTTACCGGCTGATGATAAGGGCCATCGGAGCACGACCAACTATTTGTTGTGATCGGGGCATTCGATCGGACGCGGGTTGGTAAAGATATGAAAAACACGAAGGAATAAAACATGTAGGGACGAAGACAGACAGCGCAGTTCTTTGTCGACATGGGATGTAAGATCAAACACATTATTCTGTCGGATCAAATGGTTTTGTTGAATTAGGTTTAGCTCGCAAGTCAGCCGGCAGGTTCTTCGGCGGGCTTTCAGCTTTCTGCGATGGGTGTTTTAATCGTGAGCACAGGCTCGAACAATGTATAGGCAGCGGCGCCAAATAGATTTGAACCGAAGAAAGAGCTCGGACGCGTGGAACGAACACATAGAGATCACATCACAGGAAAACGCAAACCACTCACCTTTCGTTCGACGACGGTTCGCAAGGCACGATGTTTCTCCGGGTGTCTATTTCCATGCTCCTATTGGTCATGACGTCACCAAATTTCATCCAATAAAGTGCGCGCCGAAGTTCTCTCTAGCCACGGGTGTCGCCGATCTGGCAAAATCCTTGAAAAGAGGTCGCCCGCCGCCCGCGGGAATCGAACCTGGGTCCGCTGCGTGCGAACCACGGACTTTACCACGTTGCTACGCCGCATTCTTTTTTTTTTCGACAGGAAAACATTTATTTGCGATATTTACAAGATGGCCATGATGTTATATAATATTATATACAAATGATGATTTCAATGATCGGTGTCAAACATATTGGAACAACTGTGCTATCATCATTTTTACGTTACAAGATAATAACTCTACTCTCAGTTCGCTGTCTCCACTGGTGAGGTTATTATACCCTACATGTAGGGTATATATATTTTTTTTTGGTGAAATTCAGAGTGTGTTTTTTTTTGGAGTTTATTTAGAGCGCAGCTCTTAGGCGCCCGCCTCCGGCTAGAGCGCCGTCGGCGTCGACGTCGCCGTCGGCGTAACCGGGCGGTGCATTATGGGACGCGTGACGTCACTGATGACGTTATCGTCATCGTCACTGGTGACGTCATCAGTGACGTCACTGATGACGTCATTGGCATCAGCATCGTCATCGTCATCATCACTAATGACGTCATCAGTGACGTCACTGATGACGTCATCAGCATCCGCATCGTCATCGTCACTGATGAGGTCATCAGTGACGTCCTGATGACGTCATCGGCATCGTCATCGTCACTTGACCCCCAGGTCACGTGACCCCCAGGTCACGTGACCCCCGAGGACACGTGACCCCCCCTCCCCCAAGGTCACTTGAACCCCCCCCCCCCCCCCCCCTGAGGCAACGTGACCCCCCCTTCCTCCACCCACTCCCCCGAGGTCACTCCAGCACTCCACACAGTGCAGTGCTGGAGATGCCAAGGCCTAGGACACAAGCAACACGTGTGCACCCGCGCGCTGAGATGCCCCGATTGCGGGTGGCTGAAGCAGGAACACCACGTGTGCGGACGCAAGTATTGTATCAACTGCCGATCCCACGGCAACCACCTTGCGACCGATCCCAAGTGCCCCCACCAAACTGCGGGTGGACCGAAGACTTCAGGACAGAGGCCACACAAACCGCAACCAGGCAACGCGAGACAACGAAAGATGCCGTAACCCCTCGGGAGGTCGCGGCAGGAGCAGGCCTCGTAACCCACCCGATGTCAGGCTAAAAGACTACCCTCAGGTAATAGCCACACACAACAGATACGCCGCGCTCGGCACGTTTTCTGGCGGGGAAGAAGAGAACGAGATACCGAAAAACAAGCCGAGAGTTACAAGTAAGAGCAGAACAAGGCGTGATGTATCAGTGTCACGTCAACTCTTGAACAACGCGAATCGGCGAGACGAGTCCGCGGGATTCCAAAAGCGCCAACGCTCCCCACTGGCACGCCGCCAACCTAAGACGCCGAGACCGCAGCAACAAGCTGGAACGTATGCCCAAGCGGTGTACAAAATGCTCAAGACAGGTTATTATGCGGACAGCGACACTGAGGCGCAGGCCTGGATGGAAGAACTGCGGTCTATCGGCGAAGCCCGCAAGAAGAGTGCGAAACGAATTCAAGATCTTGAGGTTCACGCAAAAAAAAAAAGGCAAATAAGCACGCTAAAATTAGGATGAACGAAGTAGAAGCAGAGAAGCGCCGAGCACTCAGGGAAACCGAACTTCAAAGGCGCCTCAAAGAAAAAAGAAGCAGTCAGGAAACCGCAGCAATGTGAATCACAGCAACAACAACCCACGACCCACGATGTGCAGCAATCATGCAAAGCAGTATCGGTTTCCCAATCCACTCGACCTGAACAACCAGCCACCTCCGTCGTCACTACGACGGTAACACAGGAATATCTTCATGCCGCACTCGCCCAAATGCAGCAGCAATTGCAGCAGCAGCAGCAGCAACAAATGCAGCAACAGATGCAGCAACAAATGCAGCAGCAGTTGCAACAATTCCAACAGATGGTGGCAGCGACCCATGCGGGGTACTCTGCAATGTTCATGGTCGTCCCCCAAAATCCGCCGATCCAGGTCCAAAACCGTAATGGCTTCCAGACTCCTGAATAACGCTCCGTTCCGGATCCTGCAGTGGAACTGTCGTGGGCTAGCAACAAGAAAGGCCGAACTCCTTACGCGCCTGTCAGATCCACAATATACCTGTGACGTTCTTTTACTGCAGGAATCTCGCGCCAAGATCATTACATTGTCAGGTTTTGAAGGGCACCACAACCCTACGATAGAATACGCGGCGCGTTCACGCCAAACCCCCCTTACTAATGCTCAGGCCAGTATATATGTCCGTCGTGGTGTTTCGCATATCAAGATAGACACGATGAACTGGTGTACCACCACGCTGGAGGTAGTCGCGGTCCGCGTCACTATCGACGGAACCACTAAACGCCTCTTGATTGTCTCCACATACGTTCGGCCCCTCCACGCAGCTTACGACTTTTCATGGATCAAAGCGCTCCGCGATAAGTACCCCTCTGACTATGTAATATTTGGAGGAGACTTAAACGCTCGCTTTGAATCGTGGAGTTCTGCGCCACGTACCCCGCGCGCACAGGACTTGTGCACTGTCCTCGAACTAACCGACCTAACGATCGTCAATAATTTAGATTGTGCGACGCGTTATGGCACATCGGCACGCCAGTCGGACAGTGTGATAGATCTCACTTTCGCACCCGCGTCGACCGCCCGCCTTCTCGCGTGGACTGTGCTTCCCGACGCGTGGGGAAGTGACCATTTCCCCATAGTGCTCGAACTATATGCAGGAAAACGCAAAATGATCAAGCGACTTACGAAGACGATAAAAGGGATCAATTTCGTGCCTTTATAGAGGAACACATTGAAGATATCAACCCTGCTAACATTTCGGCCTTTCTCAGGACGGCTACAAAGTCTGCGACTGACTTCCGCCAGGTGGATATGAATACACCCACTCCGGACACGCATCTACTATCGCTGTGGGATCGTCGCACGGCTGCGCTTACCAAGTACCGGAGGTACAAGCGGCGCTGGTACCTGAAACGTGTGACCCTCCTCACCAAGGAAGCTAGCACATACGCACAGACCCTCAGCCTCACACGCTGGATTGCCCATTGCGAGTCCTTCGACAGGACTACGAAGCTCGGCGAGGTGTGGCGAACGTTTAATGCTATGTATGGCAAGCGCAAGTCGTGTAGCCCTGTCCCTCTTCTGACCCTGCTTTCGACAGACACCGAGGAAGATATCCTGGATCAGCTTGGCTCAGCATTCTTCCCGCAACCTGACGATCTCCCATCCCCTGATGTATATAGACCCGTGTATGCAGACATTGTGGACACGGAAAACCCTGGTAACCAGCCATTCACTGAGTGGGAACTTGATGCGGCGATCGCCCAGTGCAAACTTAAGAGTGCCCCCGGGCCCGATGAAGTTACAGCCCCGATGCTTCGTAATGCACCTCGCGCCGCAAGGGAAGGTATCCTTCGCTGGCTCAACTCCATCTGGCACACGGGTCACCTCCCCGAGGATTGGAAGATGTCATGGGTTACCCCCATCCCCAAACCCGGCAAACCACCGACCGACCCAAACAACCTGCGTCCAATCTCCCTTACATCTATAATGGGAAAGTTGATGGAACGAATGGTACTTGCACGCATTCAGTGGCAAGCAGAAAACCTCAGGATCTTTCATCCCACACAAACGGGGTTCCGCAAGAATTTGAGTACCCACGATAGTCTGGCTATGATTTAACATGATGTCGCTGACTGGCACCCCAACAGCCAGCAGCTCCGGGTCGTGGTCACGGTGGACATCAAGAAGGCCTTTGACACTGTCCCACACGAAGCCGTTGTCTCCTCGATGTACAAGCAGGACCTAGATGGGAAACAACTAGATTTTGTCCGGTCATTTCTGGCCGGCCGCCGATACCTCGTCAAGTCGGGATACGGCCCTGACGCGCGTAGCAGTACTACCAAGGAGAACAACATTGGAGTCCCTCAAGGAGCAGTATTGTCACCGACATTACTTAACATTGTCATGGCGCCGCTGCTATGAACCCTCCATTGTATTCCGAACCTACGAGCTACTGCCTACGCCGACGACATTACCATCTGGACATGCCAAGGCCCGGTTTTGACGCAGAAGACAGCGCTGCAAGCGGGTCTATAGATGCCATCCACTTTCACCTTCGCCGCGTCGGCATGTTTCCGTCCCCGGAAAAAACAAAGTACATGTTGTACGGCCGTGGGCATTCTACCCTGGACTTGGGCCTCACTTTTGACGGTAGTCACATAAGCAAAGAGCCAGGCACGTAGCCAGGATTTTGTTTCGGGGGGGGGGGGGGGGGGGGGCGCCCATGACAAAATGCTGTATGAGGGGGAGGGGGGAGAGGATGTCCCAGCAAAATGGAAGATTTCGGGGGGGGGGGGGGGGGCCCGGGCCCCATGGGCCTCCCCCCTGGATACGTGCCTGCAAAGAGCCTTTCATAAAGATCCTTGGAGTGAATTTTGGGTACGCTCTCAAGTAGCGGCCGAATGGGTTAAATCTATTTCGCGGCAATGGAGACACGGCCTACACCTCATCCGTCGCATCTCCCATCGTCTGGGCGGCGCGGGAGAACGTATCGCCAAGATTCTGGTCACGTCCGTCCTTGCTTCGAAGGTGGCCTATGCAGCGCGTTCCTACTCCCTCAAACCAGTCCATTTCGACAAGATTGCAACGCTGTATAACGAGGCCCGCCGAACCATCCTCGGACTCCCTCGACACACACGAACGTCAGAGCTTCGCAAGTGCCTGCACCTCGTCGACCTTCGGGAGACACTAGAGCAGCAACTCGACATCCACATGGCCCGACTTGAGCATACGCTCCAGGGAAGGGCAGTTGCTCGTTTCATTGGAGTAGCTGTAACGAACATAAACGACCTGCCGCCTACCAAGCCTCCATGGGATCTCATTGATCTCACGCAACATGCCCGGCCTGTCCCGCGAAATATGGATGCCAAGCGCCACGCCAAGCGTCGCGAGCATTATGCCCGTCAAGACCAAGCCGAGGTCACCGCATTAACTCAGGATCCTGCCCAGGTCATCGCGTATACGGATGCTGCGCTGCACACATCCGGTTGGTCTGCGACAGCTGCGGTGTTCCCGTCCCATGATCCTGCAGAGTGTGATCCTATCGTTGTTGCAAACACCAACAAGACCCTTTCATCGCCCGAACAGGCCGAAGCCCGCGCCGTCCTCCTCGCCCTCCAGACGTATGAGGTCAGAAATCCAGAGCCCGGCACGCTTACGGTGTTCACAGACCCTCAGAACACGATTCGCGCGCTTAAAACGCATCTACTCACATCAAGTCCGACAATCGCCGCTATTTACGACACTGCACTTCGCCTGTACCGCCATCGAAGAGTCCGAGTCAGCATACGCTGGGTTCCAGGACATGCGGGCATTGACGGCAACGAGAAGGCCCACAAGGCCGCATTTGAGGAGCTGCATAGAGATTTCTCCTCCTCTCAGCGGACCTTACCGGTGCCTCCCATGTCACCCAACGATGACCAGTTTCCCGAAGACGAAGCCTACGTGTACGACCCAGTCGACGCTGTTCGCCAAGTCCGTCGGGACTGGAAACGCCGACTTGACGCCTCTTGGAGCCCAGAAGAGTTCCCAATACCCGAAAACACGTTCCGTAGGCACCAGATGGTCCTGCTTCGACGCATTAGAACAGGTGGAGCGGTCACGCCCCATCATGTCTATCGCTTCGAGCTGACCCGGCAACGTAAACTTCACCCTTACTATGTCCCACCAGACACTCGCTGCCAGCGATGCAAAGACCCAGATGCCCTCCCGAAACTTCACCATCTCATTTGGGAGTGCGCAGCTCTGGTTGCCCAGCGTCAAGCAGCCTGGGCTACTCTTCTTCCTGAAGACCTTCCGACGACCATGCAAGAATGGGCGCATCCTGCCGGCGACTCCGAGCGCCGGACGAGGGTCCTGACTTCCCTCCTCGACTTTGTGTGGCGGAGCGGACTTGGGCCCTCGTTATAATGAAACACATCATCATTTCACGCCGCAAGGACGTAGACGCCACGCTTGAGAGTGACCACGCCGCGTCGGTCCCTTGGGCTGGGGTCGCGCTGCTCATTCATCGTGTGGGGGATGGCCTGAGGACGCGGGTCGCCGCGGTGTTCGTGGTTCGGGTGGCGCGTGCCGAGTTTCTCTTTGAACTTGTTGCCTTGCGCCATTCGGGGCACGGATTTCGCGGTGGCACGCGCTCAAATATGTCTGGGGGCTGTCTTTTGTGTGGTGTCTGACCGGCGTGGCCCCCGCTTTGGGGACTGGCGTTTGTCCTTGGTTTAAATAAACGTTGTTCTCACCTCTCACCTCACTTGACTCCCCCCCCTCCCCCCCAGTACCCTTCCCTCCTCCTCCTCAAGAGCTGCGCCCAAATTCGGCATTACAGGGAGTTGTGAACGGCTTTCACTTTTTTCACAGAAAATTAGGGGCTTATCAGAGTTTATTTTTAGAGCTCAGCTCTTAGGCGCCCGTTTCCGGCTTGAGCGGCGTCGCCGTCGCCGTCGCCATCGGCGTAACCGCGCGGTGCATTATGTGACGCGTGACATCACTGCTGACGTCATCAGTGGCGTCACTTGACGTCATCGTAATGACGTCATCTTCATCGTCACTGACGACGTCATTATGACGACGTCACTGATGACGTCACCGGGGTCACGTGACCCCCGTGAGGTCACGTGACCCTCGTGAGGCGATGGCGACGCCACTCGGAGGGAGGAGTAGCAGACAGGATGAGGAGGTGAGAGGAGGGGTATACCCTCCCCTCAGTACCCTTCCCTCCTCCTCCTTAAGAGCTGCGCTCTAATTCGGCGTTACAGGGAGTTGTAAACGGCTTTCATTTTTTAGTTAGATTCTCACTTCTTCGAAATTTGGAGTTTAAATTTACTCTCTTGTTACTTTTTTCAAAATGAAAATAAAAAAGTGTTTGGACAGAAGGGTTCAATAAGTTCATGAAATAATTACGGGCATCGAAATATATTGCCGCACAGGCACGTAGCCAGGTGTGGGGGGGGGGGGGGGCGGCCATGGGGCCCGCCTCCCCCCCCGAAATCTTCCATTTTGCTGGGACCTCCTCTCCCCCCTCCCCCTCATACACCATTTTGTCATGGGCGGGCCACCCCCGAAACAAAATCCTGGCTATGTGCCTGTTGCCGCAGCTGCATTTGGCAATGGTGCCCTTGCGATAGACAGTACTAATAGTCCCACAACAAATTTTGAAAACAAGTCTTACTTCAATAAACGTCGGTACTTTGAAATAGCAAAACACGCATAAAACCTTCAGCTGCCCTCCCCGTCCTATGAAATCTACAGGTTTACATCTTTCACTGTTGCAAAACGAAACCCCTCCTCCCTCTAAAAAGCGCAAATAGTATGATTCATATTGGAAACAGGAAAAGTGGCTTTTGTCGTGGCTCAGAAGTACAACGGCCGATGGTACTAAACTAGCCTCGACGAAATAAACAGGAGACGAATTCCTTTTGTCTATAGTTCAAAGTAAAAAAAAAAAGCAAGCTGAATTGTCCTTTATTGATAACCACTAGCCCTGTGCTCTGGCAAACTTTATCTGTAAAATACCTTTTTCTTTGTCATGCCGACTTCGAAGTTTGTAGTTTTCCGGATAAATCCTAATTGCCGAAAATTTGACGGGCGAGTGTTTTTTGAAGTTTATCGGATTTATCCGAAAACACGGAACGCTACCAATATTGTATCAGGTGAACAACTCAGGTTAACAACTCATCGCATTTTTCATAACATGTCAATATACCGTAATCCCGAATAGCGATTACATTTAAATTCCACCCAGGAGGGTTTTCCCACGCCTGCATCTGCATCTACTTTACGTGTTTTCCATAGACTGGGAAGTCCCGGCACTACTGAAATATCTCGAATGGTATCAGCCTGTTCAGCAAAATAAAGAAGTGTTTCATCAACATCGAAATCCTTTTTTCAGTGCCCTAAAAACTACCCAAAATTACACAGCGTCAACACAGAACATAAGCATGGGTGAACGTTTCAGTTACTTGGCACAATCTACAATTTGTTGTTCCATATACTTCAATGCCGCGAGAGTTGAACGATTCTTTCACAGATTTGGGTACGAGAGTGAAACCGATAGAATAAAGTTTTACACTTCGGTGGTATTGGCAATAGCCTAACACGTTTTAACATCTCTTTTGCAGTTCATTGGAGCGTAAAAGGGAATATGCGAAACACTGCAGGATCTGAAAACAGTAAAGAAGATGCTTAACTTGCATGTTTTTAGTGCGCGTGTCTTGAGAGAATTGGTCAAACCTTGCTTTCAGTATTTCTAGTGTTGTGCCAAATACTCAACAAAAGTATTTAAGATAAGATACTAAATATTCATTTGAAAATGTAGTTAGAGCAGTATTTGGGTTACGTTTAATACAAACTATCTTGAGTATGGTACAAATATTTTGGAAAGGTAATTAAATCACATTCGAACATACTTGGCAAGCTTTACAAGCTGGTAATATAAGAATAAACAATCAGAAAAGGGTGCTCTATTTTTAATACATCTCTGGAAATCCGATTTTGTTTCGATCTTTATGATCTTCAAGAAACGCCTTAGCTGCTGCAACGGGGATAAGCTGAGCTAGTTCGCTATACATTGAGACGAACCAGCTGTGTTCCTCCCATTGTAATGCTCCTATAATTGTATGTTCAGCTGGCTCTTCCAAATTAGCTGCTGGAATTGAAGTTTTTTCTGAAATAATTCGGAATAGGCAACATAACGGGTGCCGAAATATTTAAGGATATGCTTTAATTCACAGGCAAGCTGGGCTTGTGACACATTCCGCAATAGGTTCGTAATATGCTCTGCCGCGATTTTGGGGACTTGACATGTAGTCCGACATTGCATATCCGTAAGAACCGAAGTAGAATTTGATCAGGCGGCCAGACTTGTTGATGAGTACGCGAGTGAACGACAGATGTGCACCCTCAGGTGAAACATCTACCCGAGGACAGCAGAAGGAGCACCTAGCTGTACTTTCAAATTCTTAAAAAAAAAAGAAAGAAAGAAAAACGAAGGTCAAGAGAAAAACAGGAAACAAAGGAAAGGGTCCACAAAACCGCTTCCCCCTCTGCACCAGTTCCACCAGGTCCTCAAAATCGCTTCTTCCCTGCCCACTCTGCACCAGTTCAAATCATTCTTTACGCATTGAGGTCAAGATGGTCAAGACTCGGGAATCAGAATCCGCTAGTTCATAAATGACTCCACCTGGCGGAAAATTGGCTTCAAGGATTGTGAGGATGAAACAATGCGTGCATTCGGAAGGATATGATAGAAACGCTTTTGAACGAGCTTCAGAGGAAAAGTTAAGCCACAATAGGCACACAAAGAGATTTGTGAAAGCCCATTGTAGATCACTGCAGCTCAATAAAGCCAGCATGATCTAGCTTCTTTGCCTAGGGCAGGGGTCTCAAACACGCGGCCTGCAGCCCGCATGCGGCCCGCGACTGTCTGGGATACGGCCACAAGCATCCCGTGGCTGCGAGCCCCGTTCCCATGCCTTGAGCGCCACATGGGCCATAAATAATAGTTTTATATTGTCGATTCATTTTCGCTCGAAAAGGAGCTCTGCTCTATTCACGCATTTTGCACAATTCCTTTTTTTACCAAGTATTGCTCTGTCTAAATATTTGCTGCTCAGCCATTTATTATGTAAATCAGTGGCAATACCACTACTATAGTAGGTATACAAGTGCGAACTTATTGATCAAGAAGGCACCTCGGCTGCGTGAACTTTTGCACAGCAGGAGCAAATGCCAAAGATAAAGCTATGAGCTTGTGTTTCTAGATGTCAGACAATACCTTTAAAAAGAAAGTATTTTCTTATAATCCTACTGTAAAAATTGTCAGAAAAGCAAAAAACTGCCGCATGAAGAGTTTTTTTTATGCCTGTTAAGCCTAGCGAACTGTGCGACAGGGCAAGGATGGGGTGCTTGCTCTCGTTCTATCGAAAACTGCTAGTACTGCGTGCTTTAAATTTAATAAATTATATTTAAAAGGGGGGGGGGGGATCGGTGGTCGAGTGATCTAGCACGCATCAGCTCGGGGCACGTGGAGTGAAAGCTCGCGCTGCAGAACCCAAGGATCCTGGGTTCGATCCACACCCCTGCCCGTTTCAATCTGGATGAGCATCGTACCGGCGTGCGGTCGTGTATCACTACTGCGTGGTGCACGTTAAAGACCCCAGGCTAGCGGTTGGACCGCACTGGCTAAATTGCTCATCTACAGCTGAGACATCAGACGCCCTCTGAGGCAGACTAACTTCCGGCTGTATAAACATACACACAACAATTTGCTTGCTCGCCATCTTTCCAGTTTTTTCGAGCTGCTTACTATACTCGGCGACATCTGTATTATCGTGTAACGCGACTTAAAACTATTGCATGCCCTGGCCTCCCGGCAGGGTCGGTCGCTGGCACTGTGCTTGGAGAATACACTAAGCATGCAACGTAGCCCATGATGGAAGCCATAGACATTCCAATCCATCCCAACTCATATAAAGAGCTTTCGGATGCCACCGACCAAGAACTCCCGACATGGCCAAAAAGTTCCACCCACAACCCAGGCCTCTGAGATCCCGTTAACGGAACAACAACTCTCAATCAATGGACGACCAACTGGCACTGAGTCAGAAAACACGGACATGCAACATGTAGGAATTCGCGTCCCGCCGCCGGTTCGCCATTTCCCACGTGGTCCGTCAACAACCCGAGTCCAGCCTGGTTCTTTCACGGGAGCGGGATTCCGCTCCCCGTTTATTGGTACAAAAAACACAACACTACAAAACACTCAATCTATACTACAAATACACGCGACATTACACAAACATTTACAAACGCACGTTAAGCCCAAAGCTAAACACAAAGAGGGCCCCAGGCCTCGTGTCCCACGATTACCCTAGATCCGGTCGGCCGCACTTGCCTGCTGGTTTCGGTGCCGTCTCGAATCCTAAGAGGCCCTTCGCCCCCTGGTACACCGAGTATATCCGATCGATGGGCAAGGAGGTTTCTCCTCGCCCGCCATGGGAGGCCATGGGGCGCCTGTAGCGCCATCCCGTGGCTAGGAGAGAAAGCGGCACGTCGGGAGCCGAATTCGAGATCCCGATCGACCCCGCGGCGACACGACCATGTGATCGTGTCTGAGGCGAGGCAGCTGCCTAGCTGCCTCGCGGCCAAGGTGGCACAGTGGTTTGATAGGCGCCCTCGTGAATGCACGGTGCGCCCTGCCCGTTTCGATCTGGATGAGCATCGTATACCGGCGTGCGGTCGTGTATCACTACTGCGTGGTGCACGTTAAAGACCCCAGGCTAGCGGTTGTACCGCACTGGCTAAATTGCTCATCTACAGCTGAGACACCAGACGCCCACCGAGGAAGACTAACTTCCGGGTGTATAAACATACACACAAGAATTTGCTTTTGCCTTCATCATAATAGGGTCCCGGAAACGCCAACGACCAGGCCCGAATTCTTCGAGTAACAACACGGTTGCCTCGTTCACACCCACTCTGACCTGCATTGGACATACTGTAATATTTGCACCACAAGATGCCTCAAAGCAGCTGGAAAACATGAACAGCATTAGCTTGACATCTTTCTTTGAAAACATCCCCCTTTCTGCATCCTAGAGATGAAGATAAACAAGAAACTAAGCCTGATCGCAGTGGACACACGAAATCTGCACACTACGTCAACACTACTGACACTGACAGAGCTTCTTGAAATACCGGTTTACGTATATGAGCCACAAAACAAGGACACTTCAGTTGGAGTCATTCATGACATTGACCGAGACATCACAATGCCACAGCTTCCAGAACAACTCAAATGCAACGCAACACTTGCACAAATATGACGTCTGGGAACGTCACGCACTGTGCTTATAACGTTTGGTTCTCCCGTGCTATCAAGGCATGTACTTCTTGCGTGCGTTAAGCAAAAGGTAGACGTCTTTGTGCACAGGCACGCGCAGTGCAAAAAATATGGAAAGCTAGCTAGGTCATGTACTTGCTGCTTGCAAGTGCAAAGAGGCCTTCACCCAATGCTCTGGGGATCACACTAGATCAATGCAGCGCGAGAACCCCACTTTGCATTAACTGCGGAGGTAAACATGAGGCTTTCTTTCCGAAATTCCGCAAACAAAAGCTTTGAGATGCCCAAGAAGCGCGTTCAAGGCCTGAAAATGTAAAAACCGCAGCTGTGCGCCACGCGGATTCACTGCCTCAAACCTACCCACAAACAGTACCACATCAACGTGAGAACCTTGCTACTGTAGCAATAGCGAACAACAAACAAAAAGAGCCCCAAAAGCAGAACTTGCGAAGGATAACTACTGCAAGGAGAGAGAAACTCTGAAACCGCAACCAGATGAAGCAGTCAACAATATGAAATCCGAACACCGCTCCGGGCCATCGCTCCTAGTGGCTGGTGAAAACGCGTCACCTGAGATAAGCAAGTATTGAAGGCAGCATACACAAAAATTACAAACCCACATACGGAACCTTCCCCCACTAAGCCCGAAAGAAGGCCTCAAAGCCAAGAAGGAAATGAAACTTCAAAGCCAGACAATTCAGCCGCACTTGATTGGAAAATGATATCTAGAACAGTAATCAAGGCTATCCCAAACTTTCTTAGTCAGTTCACTTCACCAGTAATGCAAGGCATCGTACAAATACTTAACTTCGTACTTCCCCACACTCTTAGATTTCTTTTAATCAGCAACTTTTCCGCTCTTCTCCGCATTGCTCTTAACCTTTCATATTCCGCATCGAGTTCTGTTTTTCCAGCAGGCATACTAAAGAATCTAGTAAATTTGTTTAGAGCAGAAGCATCAGTTGGAGCGATAGCTTCATCCCCCCTTGCTGCTGTTATAGAATTCTTCGTAACAAACGTAAGTGCTTCGCAATTCGTTTTCTTATTTTACGCCGCAATTTAGGTGCTCCGAAGTCACTTATCGATATCAAAATGGGCAAATGATCACTTCCCCATGTGTGTGCACCTGGCAGCCATGCTGGCTGCCAGGTGCATTTTTGTATAAATTCTTTCGACAGAAAGGTCAAGTCTAAACAACTGCTTACTCTTGTTCCCTTCAAGAATGTGGGTCTTCCATCATTGATGTTGACGAGATCGAACTTAATGGCAACCTCAAGAAGCTCACGTCCCCTACGAGTGTTTTGTAGGCTACCCCAGAGTTCATGACGAGCATTAAAATCACCTAATATGCAGCATGGCTTTGGTACTGCTAGAAGGATATTTTCTAACCTTTTAAGTTTGAACATCAAATGTTACATTGGGAGGTATGTTGGCAGAGATGAAAGGTATTGAGCTCGTTCCATTTCTGACAGTTGCAGATACATATTCGTTTTCGTCATGTGGGCAAATATCCTCTTCAACGTTAGTTACTGTAAAACCCTTTATTTTCGCGGCCCCTATTTTTCACGAATCGGTCAAAGAGGACATAATCGCTGCCACTAAATTTCGCGAATTCCATGGACGCCTGCACTGAAATTCTTTAAAACCAAAATTTTCGCGTGCCCTTAAATTTCGCGAATTTTTCAATTCGCGAAATTCGCGAAAATTAGGGGCTCGCGAACATTAAGGGTTTTACAGTAAATCATTTCTGATGGCTAGTAAAGTTCTGCTGTTTTCAGTTTGCTTTTTTGAGTAAAATGTTTGGTATCCTGAGATCCTGAAGCGGTTTCGAACGCCATGTTTTGATATAGCTATTACGGGACAAGAATTATTTCTACGAAGGTTTGATGCTTTTGACTGAAGGCCTCGTGCATTCCATTGCAAATCCTTATTGAGGTTCTACTGAATCTTAAACGATGCTTCGACCTGGGTAATGCTATTAAATTTCAATGGATTCAAGTCACGGTCACACACTTGGGGACGAGATGGCTGATGCTGGGGCGAAATCAGACCATTTCTTAAACCCAAACGTCAAGGTGCCGTATAGCTAAAACGACGTACGGTGTTTCATTAGTCACTACGCCTTTACCAAAACAGGGAGAATGTAGCATACTACAACCTGTCAATATGGACCTCTCTACGCTTTGGATTCGGATATTTTGTTCAAATTCCAAGTGATATGCCACGGCGGACAGTGGCAGTGATACATAGACTGAGACTCGATGTGGCATACACACAGAAGTTCCCTCATCGGATGGGACAGGTCACAACGCCAGAGTGCTTAAGTTGTGACTCCACTGAAACAATTCATCACATCTCGGGTGATTGTGTCATCTACGAAGCAGAAAGGACACAACTCAAAAACACGCTAGCATGCCTAGACAACCGACCCTTCTCCGTGACTAAGGTGCTTGGTACTTAGGACAATTCACACAAAGAAGCCAAGGCCACAGAAGCACTTGTTAGATTCTTAAAGACAACACGACTGGACTTCTGCTTATAGAAGATCACCTTCATGGTTAGTGAACAGCGCAGTGTTAAAGCGTTCGAACTTCGTAGTTTTTACGCTTTTTCATTTTATCTTTCTGTTCTTTCTTTCCTTCTTTAATCCCCTCATCCCCTCATTCGGGACAAAATACACAGGTGAACTCCTTTCTCATCCTTCCTGCCCTTCCCTATATAACCTTGGCGTCATGTACCACCTACGTGACATTGACACGCGATGACGCGACGTCACATGACACCCGAACTTTACGTCCAGCCACGTGAGGTTGTGGGATCACGCGACCTAATGACGTCACACACGCCTGTGGAGAATGTGTGTCGCAAAAGCCCCGCGTCATTAGCCTCGCGGTTCGAGAACCCCGCGTTCAATTACCCCGTCGCGTACACTCCCCCCGTGCCAAAAGCCCCGTCCTCACTGCCCCCGGCCCACCCTCTTCGCGCTTCCACCAGCATTGTTTTATGTCTTAACCTAATCCGTCGAGGGTCTACAAAGGGTCTTTTAATTTAAAGAAACAACAAAATAAGGTTCACTTGAGCTGCAGAAAAACTTAGAATGACGTACAAGTGGCGAATTGCATAAATCTGCATAACCAGCGGTGCACTCCGCTGTCATATAGGTATTCAAAGACGTAGACTTATAGACTTCATCTTTCTAGATGGATACAACTATTTTTAAAACGACGTGAGAAGAGTGGAACTGGTGTTTGGTGTTGTATACATAATAAGATATGTGGCGCCATAAGCCGGGGGTTACCAGTTTTGACGGAACCCACTTCGTAGGGACTGTGAATCCGCGCGTGCTCCAGAGTTGACAAAAGCTTTGCGTCAATGCTTATTCATGAAAACTAACTTTAAATGTCTTGCGAGTGACTGATATTTTTTTGTTTTTTTCTCATTTCTAACGTCACAAGACATTAATCTGTATAGCGTACGCCCGAAGAACGGCAAGCCTCATCCAGCTGTTCCTTATCTGAGTCCCGGGTACGGCGTGATTATGTTACCTAAGCTCGAGTGCACACTTATTGTCTCTTAGTTAAAAGAAGGAAGCTCCGCCCTCGCGCTGAGGACCCGGCCACCTGACACGGGGGATTCGCGTCACGGACTTCTGAAACTGTATCTTTTGAAAACAGGGCAAAAAGGACGCGGCGTTTGCCGCGGGACATTTGACACGGCGCTTTTGCCATCGTCTGCTTTCGTGCACCACCCGAATTACCGATTCCGGCTATTAGTCCTCGACCGATCATCGGCAAATGATGCCTGACGACGCTTGAAGTTTTAATTTCTTTGTTGTTGTGCATGCGCTTTGCCGAGCGTATTTCCAACCAAAACAAAAAATAAATAAATTTGCTGTTGTTTTTGAGCGAATTAGTTGTTGCATATGGTAAATAAAAAACCGGGCTGGCTTTTGATTCTCATTGTTATTGTTGATATGTATACTCGGAATGAATAGTCTTGTTCTCACATATGTGTCAAATAGACCTTGCAAGCAGCCTTTTGCACGTATTTAGTACATCTCGTACACTAAACACTCAAACACTAGATTTAAAAAAAAAAAACGCTCAGTTGGTGACACAATATTGGCATGAAGGAAGTTTAAAATTTTCTTTATACTACAAAGCAAACATTATCTCCTTAACAGAAGTGAGACCTGGAAATTTTTGTTTAAACGTGCCTTTATTGTATTAAAGTTTCGGAAAATCAATATGGCACTTCCAATCACTGGTCCGGTTGCGTGTTTTGAACCACAATTTGAGAGGTCATCCCGAGCTCTCCGATATCGTTCTTACAAAAACCTGATCTCCTGAAGTTCTCCGTTACAGTTCTCAGCTCCAAGACAAACGGCGGGTTATGTGAACCATAAAACGTTTTGGTAGATCGTTTTTAGCCCTCTGCTTGGGGAGTTCTAATCTCGTAGCGGGTTCCGGAGAGTAGGGTTTTAGTAGATCGATAATGATACCCCGCCGACGAATTCGCGCATGTATCATCGTTATCGAAGTTATTGGTACGGTCTACTAAAACTCGCTAATGTTGCGGGACGGCGGAAACGATCTACGAAAACAGCCTTCAGTGAACAGTTCTGATGACTCTAATAACCGGGAGGTTCAGTAAATGGTTTCGATACCTCCGATAACGATACCCGACAAGGATACGATACATACGCAAAGGCGTCGGCGGACTATCTGGTATTGTTACTTAAATTACCGGAATGATTTACTAAAACTCCCTAATAATACCCGATACTCCGCCGGCGGACTATGGGGTAGGCATCGTAGTTATCGAACGATCTAGTGAAGCCCCCTAATAATACCCGATAAACCGCCGGCGACTTTGGGCGTGCATCGTATCGCATCGTTATCGGGTATTGTTATCGGAGTTATCGGAACGATCCCCTATAGGTCCCCAGAAGGGGGTTTTCGTAGATCGGTTGCGGAGTGTTGCGGGACGGCGGAGTCCGTCGTCCCGCAACACTTTCCACAACCTGCCAGGAAAACCGGAACTCTGGAGATCAGGCCAGCGGCGCGCATGCGCAGTAGCGGCGTCCTCTTTGTGGAGAGCGTAGCGGAAGGTTCAAAACTGTCTACAAAAATTCCCCTAGTGTCGTTCAAAATTCAGAGGTATTCGGTAGATTCCGAATACTTCGGTTGAAAGACACGTCACACAGAAGAGCGGAATGGCGGTCATCGATCTACCGAATACCTTCCGGACTTTAACAGATCGTTCTCGGAAGCTTGATGACGTTCGGAAAGCGCTCCTCAGCTCGTATACTGCGAAGTGACTTCACGGACTTCCGCTATCAACACTGTTCAGGAAAGAAACACGTGCCGTTTTCCATTGTAAATAAAATTCGCTAGAAAGCCCATTTGAGAACAGACTGACAAGGTACGCCGGAAACACGGCCGACCTCAGCTTTGGAAAAAAAAAAAGAACACTTTCGAACACCTCTGAGTCATCCTGCTAGCGTGGAGTGTGGGCAGTCCTTTTCCACGTGTACGAATCAACTGGATTCGTGGAAACAGATTTCGGAAAGACGCGTTTGGATGTAAGCGAAAATACGGGCGTGCTGTACTCTCGAGCTAAAACACGCTTTAAAGAACACACAAAAAAACAAAACAAAAAAAGAACAGCTCTGATAAATCACAGTCGGGCAGCTCAAAAACATATTGTGACAGGGGATGGACCCCCCAAGAGAAAATTGTGCCGGCGTATTTCTATTGCTGCGAGTTTACTAGTAGGGCGTCTTGCCACTTCAAGAAGCACTTGAGTGCCCCTTTAATCTTGAGCATTGCGCTCCCCCCCCCCCCCCCCCCCCCCCCCGGAGTACCTGACTAGCGTCGGAGCAACTAGAAGATCATACGGCCTTGGTATACCAAGCCATGGACATTCTGAACACTGAATGTGTGCTGTTTAATAATGTGGATTCTCTCTCCCTCTTCTCTCTGACCCCATTTGAATTTTTAAAGAACGAAATGCTTTTTAACCCTACCCCCTAATCCCTGAAGTTTGTCCATCCGTCCGTTCGTGTGTTCGTGTGTTCGTGTATTTCCCGCTAAATTTAGCGGGAAAATTGCTCTCACGAGACCTATACACGAATTTAGTATCTCAGGTAAACAGCGGCGCGGCGGCGCGTGGAAAACAGACGCGCAACTCTGGCTCCCGTAGGGAGCCTATACAGGAACTATACTCTAAACTTAGCGGACAAATTCACGCCTTGTGATCAAGACACCAATCTATATAGTCTCTCCGTAAAATTTAGCAGGGGAAATCGACGTCACGTGACCTGTCCTCTAGAACCATTCGGTTTCTCCGCTAAATTTAGCGAGAAAATATATGTCACGTGGCGCACCGATTTCCTATAATACATTTCATGCATTATGAATGAGATCCCGTGTTCTCGAAGTTTTTTTTAATTTTTTTTGCGAAATTTAGAAAATGTTTTTCGGAGTTCTTTTTTTTTTTTTTGCTGAAAATTTGTGGTTAGTCGGAGTTAATATTTTGTTAAATTCCCCCTTTTCTGTCATTTTGGAACTTATTTATTGTTTCTGAATAAAAAAAATGAAGTTCGGGTGCCATCATCCGTTGTCCTGAAGGAAGTTTGACTCTAAAAGTCAAACAGAGGTGGCATCTCCTCAGGTTCACTGACCCTGTGCTCTTCTAAAGTTTATTGGGAAAACACGTTTCTTTTTTTCCTTCTTATTTTTTTCTGTTGTGACTTCAAAATTCTGAGTTTCTTTGTATAAATCCGAATTGGCAAGATTTACTGGCGAGTGTTTATCGGATTTTTTTCGGATTCATCTGAAAACACGGAACCCTAATTATTAAACTTTCAAAATTAAAATCCCTGTCAATTCTTTTTTTTTTTTTATGAAACGCGAAGGGTGTAACAAGAAAGGACCAAATGCGACGGTCCCAAGTGAGAAGGACGTTTTGAGAAAAGTCCTTTTGAGGAGGTCCAAATAAGAAATTCGAAACAGAGCAGGCTCGAATGATAACCATCCACTTCCAAGGGATGCACAAAGCTCTGGCCTCGTGATTTGGTACATTTGACACTACTTGCAGATCAATGGAGATTCCTCGTGGCTATAGCAAGTGTATAGTTAGTCTACTCATGTTCGCTAAGGCTCGTCTTTAGCAAGGAACTCACGAAAGTTAGCTACGTCACTTTTACTATGTATCTCCTGGTGAAGCCGCAAGATGTGGCGAAGCGGCAGTTATCAAGCTACCGTGGCCCGCAGCTCTCTTGGCTCAACGAATACGCTGTCGTAAAAGTTTACTCAGCAGTGTCTCTCAACAACAAGGATTTCGTTAATTAGTCCCTTAAAATGTTCTCCCTCCCCCCTCGATTTGAATATTGAAATGAAATTGGACATGTAAGGGTAAACCGATTTATTTTAAAAATGTGTTCAACAATGTACTGCAGCAAACGTCTGTCACCTGTGATGAGTCGCGAGAGCCATGAATGGCGTCATTCAGTCTCCCCGAGCAGTGCTCCAAGCCAGCTGTTACGGCTCCGCCACAGGAAACACGGCAGATTGTGCTAAGTTCTCATACAAATCATTAAATCTGTTATTTTGTATTTTTGTACAAAGGGCGTCATATTTAGGCCGAGGTGTAGCGCGGAAAATCTGGAAACGATTTTCAAAGCCTAACTGCTGGCTCGACGTCAGTGTTGTAGGCGTTAGCGAAAAAAAAGTAACGAAATACGTTGCTCGCTACTTGCAAAATAATGAAACGCGTTACCGACCTACCTTACCTCAAAATAAAAGAAACGCGTTACCGATAAAAACTAACGCACGTTCCTTTTGCGTTATTTTTTATTTATAAATTGACAGTAACAGCGTTTTTCGGGCGACAAGTTTTTCTACGCTGGGACAAAGGGCGTGGGCGTTGGGATTTTTCTAAAGGGTGATTTTTCACGTGGGGAAATGACGATTTACAATTTATAATTAAAAGCATATATAAAAGAAATTATCTCTTTCAATCTTTCAAAAAGGATTTAAACAAATCAAAAATAAATAAATAGGGTCCAATGATCAGAAAGGAAATTTGTTGTTAAAGCCAATAGACCGATCTCACTAAGTGTTCTACGCATGCGTGACGCCGCCATAACTGTTGTTGATATGGTAGGCAGGTACAACAAAGTGTACGAGACAGACCTTCAGCGGAGTTGTCGCGCGAGCAGAAAGACTGCAGATCCCACGATGCACGGCGGCAGCGGTGGCATAATAAAACTAGGCTGTGAGATCGGTCTATTATAAAGCAAAACTGGGGGCATCAAATGGACGGGATTAGGAACGGACCTAGAAACTCATTCGGGCATGTATTGTAAATGATGTAAATTGTCTCTGTTTTGAAGAGTCTATTGCTTTAAATATTGATTTTCTGTCCTTCTTGGTCTGTGCCCTTTGGTAATCTTGGAAGAGGACGACGAGGATGATCCATGTTTTTTCTCGAAAATGTCCTGTTTAGGAAAAAATGATGTGGAGTTAGAAATTACTCATTAATTTATGTATATAATATTTTAGCGTGTTTAATATTAATATGTGAACTATGTATGCAAATCATTTTTGTAGCTGATTAAAATTAGGAGGGCCAAGCTCCGTAATACCCACCGAGATGTGTATGAATTCCAGGTGTAGTTAACTATTTATACTTTCTATGTATTATATTTTATATGTCTAAGTTTTATTTATTTGCTGTAACTAGGGATGTGTATTCCGATATTATCCGAAAAAGCAAAAAAAAAAAAAAAGAACTCATAATAACTCTTAGGCTTAAAATCCGTGAGCCTGGGCAATCTCAGCTAGGGTATGTTTGTATTCTGTTTTCGTGATCTGATTTTTGATTAAGGTTTCAAATTTTAACAACTGGGAATATTTAAGGTCTAAGAGAGACAGTTATATATTGGTGTTAAACAAGATTGGTTAAAGCAATGTCATCAACTGATAGTTTATTGGTGTTTTATAAAGATAGTTTAAAGCTTCTTAAGAGGTGCTATCGTGATGGTGTTTTCCTTTTTTTATTGTTATAAATTGCAATAGGTCAGTTCGCCTCGCCCCCCCCCCCCCCCTTCTCCCACCACCACTACCACAACAATGCCGATGCAACAAAGTTGAGCTCAACAGCATAAAGCTCAACAAAGCTAAAGAACAATTTTGTATGTGTTCATTTAAATTATATTACATTGCAATTTTTTTTAAAGAAACTAAATGTTTCTTTTCTTCCCCTTCCCCTTCCCCTCCACCCTCTCGTTTATTGTGTTCCCTTTTATTGTTTACTTTACCTCTTTATTCATATACAACTATTACATTTCGTATATTACTTACTATATTTTTAGTATATATATGTCTCTAAATTATGTTATTATGTGTTTTGAATAAGAGAAGTAATATTTATATCATTTATTGACTATTTCCTTTATTCTTAGTTGGTCATCGACTTCCGGGCTCCCATTTTCTTTTCTTTTTTCTTGGTACACTCCCAATTAAATTGAGCTTCCCATCAAAAATAAAGAAGGCTTTTTTAACTTCTGTTTTTGCCTTGTCTAATATCTAATCAGAAGCCCAGGGATACAAAACTAGTCTGCTCTTTCCTAGGTGTTGTTTTGGGTCTTCTGTTGCATGCTTTTATGGAGAATAAAAGGAAGCCTAAGGCCCCGGAACTGGTCCGTGCCTTCCTGTCAGAAATTTAGGTCTTCCAGATGTGCATGCTATAAGCCCTTTTCATTGCAGTTTTGTGGGTTATGTCGTAGAAGTCAAAGTGAGATGACGTTTTGTATGTCTTGTTTTTTTCATAGTTGTTTCATGATTTGTTCATGGGCACCTTAGTAATCCTTTCATCCTTGTATTGACAACGTACCCATTTTTAATGACGGCTGGGTTTCTTTTTTCTTTCATGATATGCTGTTATTAAATAAAATAGCGTACCATTGTTGATGACTGCATGGGTTTCTTTTTATGGAATGATTTGTTATTATTAAATAAAGTAAAGTTATGTTATAATAAAAGTATGAATGATAACAGCCCATCTGCCAAATATACCACCCCAATTTATTTTGAACCAAACATATGTGTTTATTTCGCCTTTATATTTTCCCTCTCTTGTTCAATTATGTCATTGATATATTGAACCATCTCTTTAAATATATGAACTTTACTTTTAGATTGAATTAACTTTTGTTTTTCTAAATTAGTATTCGATACTCTACCCAGTCTATTTCGATAGCTATTGGTGTTTGGACAAGTTGTGAGGTAATGATCTATTGATTGTCATAACATGTTACAAAAACATTGACTATGGCTTTTTTATTTTATATCTCTGAAAATAAAATGGAAATCGTCCATGTCCAGTTAAAAGTTGAGTAAGTAAGTGGAAGGGAAGAAGGATGGTATTTTTAAAACTGATGATATCCATTGATATAATGCTTTATTTTGTCCATCCATGGACCAACTTACATTCCAAACATCTCTTGCCTTTTTTTTTTTGATGAGCTTTTTCTTAACGTATTCTTTTTCTATTGACTTGTATGCCCTTTGGCGACGGCCGTCCGAAGCCAACTGATCCGCCAATTCATTTCCTAGTATTCCAGTATGTCCCTTTACAAAATAAAGGTTGACTTTGCATTTTTGATTTAAATAGTTGATGTCTTGTTTCAGTTTAAATAATAATGGTTCTAAGTTCATTGTATTAGAAAGTGCTTGAAGGGCTGACAGGCTACCTGTAAACGCATCATAATCTCGCTGCTCATCTGTCACTAACAAATACTCAATACCCCTCATGAGTGTGTCAACCTCTCCATCAAAAATGGTGGCATGTTTGGGCATACAGTATTTTCCTATTTTAATTATGCTACGATTTTTTTTCCTTAGTACAAAGGCCGCTTCAACCAAACCAAGGCATACTGACCCACCAGTAAATAACCTATGGCATTATTTGATGTTCTAAATGTTTCAGAATCATATCATTTATGGTATTGTGATTTTAGTACATGGATGAGTATTCCGTGTGTAGAGGGTTGAGCGTGTTGGTTTCTAATTTACGATAAGGGAAGAGGGACATTAAAGACAAACAGACAAGACAGCCTGTCTTGTCTGTTTGTCTTCAATGTCCCTTTTTCCATATCGTAAATGAGTATTCCATATATTTATTGGGTAACTTATTTCAGTTGTAAAACTGTCCAGTCGTAAAATTGAACAGGTATCTTTTTTAAAACAGTTTAAACATAAAAAACCTTAATATTTAATGCAATATTTATTGGTAGAACGTTACACAGTACTGGTAAGCTATGATTAGGAGCAGTATGATATTCATGACATAAGTTTAATGGTGTCACTCGCTGAACGGAAATCACATGCCTCAACAAATGAGAGGCACCTTCAGATTTCCACCACACTGGCACTTTATATACTATGTGTCTCTCAATCTATTTCAAGTATATTTTTCGAAATTGAGTATGGTCTATTCCCCATTTAGTATCTAAAAATAGTGAGAGGTTTATACTATGCTGTAATACTTTTGTTTTAATACTTGCTAAGTGAGGTAGAAAAGAGAGATGTGAATCAAAAGTGATACCCAAAAGTATAAGTTCTGTTCTCGCCTTTAATTTATGTGTATTAAACTTAATATTTGGGTGCCGCTTCTGGTATTTTGTGCCAGTTCCTATTATCATAAAAACATATTTGTCATAAATACATTTGAGTTTTCGTTCTTGTGCCCAATCATGTATTAAATTAAGTGTTGTTTCTGCACGTCTCTCAATATCCCTCTGGGATAGGCCTTCAACTTCCAGAATCAGATAATCTGCAAATGCCTGAATGCGTACATATGTAGAGAAGTTTATATTTAGAAGATCCTTGAAGGGGCGATGCAACAATTTTTGTACTTTGCGCAAATACCGCTTAAAACGGATCCCTGACGTTAATGACCTATAAAACATGCGTTCGTTTTTCACCCCACAGAATAGAAGTCCCAGAAAAAAATTAAAGAAAAACGAGCACCGTTCACCCCCTCAACTCGCAGCCAGAACAAGCGTCCACGTGATCTGGAGCCGATTATATGCCGCCAATGTTGATCATAGCCACGTGCTGGGGTTGGCAAAGCACAGGACACGCGCTGAGTTCTAGACATCGTTATGGCTCGGCTATCGTCGTCGTTGCAGTGATTGGACACGGGCCACTACCCGAATGCATGTCGAGGCATCGATTGTCACGAGCCTTGATCGAATGCGTAGGCAGTCTTCGCGTCCACTGTGTGAGCAGCATTTGAATATCGTCACAGCTGGGATCGCAAAGCTCGATGACGCATTCCCGAAGATCGTACTGTTGCCATTGTCCCCAGAGTTTGTCATCAAAATTCGTGAAGGAGAGACTGAAAGAAAAGCTCCGCTTTCATCCTTTGAATTCCGCCGCGACGAAGACGCTTCTTGGTCAGTGGTGTTGCGTTAGAGTATTCTTGGGTCCCACTAGTGCCAGGAAGCTGGTGTAAAGTAAGAAATATTCCTACCCAATGTCGTTGCACAGCCCCTTTAATTAAAATATTCCATATCAATGGACTTAGTGTGGCCCCGCAATCCTATTTAAGCATCTACATTTTTTGCGGTTGTCACATCTCTTGTGGTTCGGGCAACCTAGCGGGAACGGAGAGAGTAACTACATATCAGTGTGTCATATTTTAACCGGACGACGCGGAAGCCTCTCCACCTACGGGGACGCCCCGTGGTGCCGAACGCGCGTGGGATGTGACGACGTCGTGACCAGGGTGTAAGATAGACAGGTGGGGAAACGGCCCACAGAAGCCTACCGCAGCGCCGTGACCGGATTGTGTACTCGTCTGCTTGCGGGTACCCCCGTTTTGCGACAGATGGCGCTGCGACGAGAGGAAAAAAATCAGAATCGGATTTGCATGGAACTCTATGGGAGAGTGCGCAAAATAAACCGAGAGCACTACAGTCCTCCATTGAAAATCCACGAGAAACTTCCATCAGTTTAGCCGGTCGCCACCTGTCGCCCACCCGGACTGAGAGTTCACGGTGCTCCACATAGATGGCGCCACAGAAAAAAAGGAAACCGAGGGTGACACAACCCGGTCACTCATTTGGCTCTCGTTTCCCCACCTGTCTATCTTACACCCTGGTCGTGACGTTGTCGGTCCTGCCCAGCTCCTGCCTTACGACTGGTCAGAGCTGCTACAAGTTGTTTTTTTTTTTTTTTTTTTGTCGTAATACAAAGTATAAATGCCGCGAACTGTTTTAATTATTTCTGAAAGTAGTTTTGTTCAGTATTTTAGATCAGAAAAGAAACAAATGCAGTTCACAAAGTACAAAAACAAGAAATGACCCGTCGACATACCCGCCACCAAGCGGTGGAAAAAATGGCGCATACTAGAAAAGGGGTAGTGGGATCAGGCGCCGTCGCGCGCCACGCATTGCTGTGAAGCGGCGAGCGTAGAAAGGTCCCGGATGTACGCGGCGGCGCTGCCGTCGTGTGGGCTGGAGGATCCCACCGGTTCCGAGCGTTCCGAAGGCCTTCGGCGAGCAGGTTCGGCTTTGGCAGCGCGAAGTGGCTCCCGTTCTGAACTGATCTTTACCCCGTGTTTGCTGTCGTTTGTGACCAATGAAGTGTCATGCAGAATTAGTGTTTAGTCGCGCAGCAAATGCTATGCGAGCCGCCCTGGCCGCCCGATTCATCCACCCTTCCAGCACATGCTTTAGTGGCGCCCTCTCGAGCCGTCAACACGGAGTGCGGCAGCCGTGAGCGCTCGCTGAGCTCACTACCTCTATCTAGTTCATAGCCATCCAAGAAAGGACCAGAAACGTCATGACGGAGGTCATATGTTGCCTGATTTTGTAGATTTACTTTGCATATGACTTTTAAAATAAAGTGAAATTCGAGAAGAAAAAAAGTTTCACTGAGTTACTACGTTCACTGAGCTCAGGTTCGGTGCAAATTAAAAACCAGTCAAAAAGTCGTTGCAGGGGCCCTTTAAGGGGGATCCTTGAGGACACCCTAATGTAATTTCTTTTTTTAATTTCTTGGTTATTTTGTGTTCTATAGGTTATGTACCTGTCTTTGAAAGAGGAAAGGAGAAGGTTATATAAGTTACGTGGACATTGATGCATTTGCAGAAAATGCAAGACAAAATGATAGCAAAGTGCATCAAAAGCACTTGCAAAGTCTAAGGATATTACAAGTGAAACCTAAGCATTTTGTTTTCCGGTTTGGAAATGTTGCACTAAGTTATATAGTGCTAATGTTGATCATTTATTATGTGTAAATCCAAATTGATTTGGATGTATCAATTTGGATTTGTTAATTTTGTGTAAAGAAGTCTTTCCAGAACTTTTCCTAAAAGCGAGTTAAGATATGGGCCTATAAGAACTGGTGTCGTTAGTTAAACGGTTTGATTTATTTTGCAGTATAACTTTACCTTTTTTCCATATTTTAAATAAATACCCTTCTTGGAGACATGAATTAAACATTACATATATAAATAAATAGTGATATGTCCAGAGTTGCTTAATAATTGGTACTGTTAGTTAATATATACCCGGAGTTGTTTTTATACGCAATGTTGTTATAATTGTTTCTATTTCTTGATATGTAAATTGTGGATCAGGGGGGCCTAGATTTGGAATTACTATCCTGTATTAAAGTAGTTAATAATGGTGAATCTGTTAATATATCATCAGGTTGATATAGTGTGTCTAAAATATATTCCATGGACGGCATATGCAAGCTAGTTATAATGACTTATCTAGTTTAAATATTGGAGGAATTATTATGGGTGTTCTAATTTTATTAAAATCTATTTTATACGGAATACCAAAAACTGATGTTTTTGTAGCTTGAAAACAAAAATTGTGCCAAGAAGTTATTTTTGCAGTTATAATAATTTCTTTTACTCCTTTCTATAATCTATAGATACTGTCTTTTGTATATTGGTCTTGTGTTCGTGTTGTAACATCTCTGGTATCTTCTGCAATATGAATTAACTTTTAATCTAGTATTGTGTAATTCCTGAGGCCGCCATGGAGTTGCACAACCATATATTTTAACATTTCTTTCGCACCTTTTAACCCATCTCTGGAATCGACAATAAAAGTAATTTAAGTACTCTCTATTTCCTCAGCTGTATGATGCAGAGATGCAAGGTTACTTAACCTTACAACTTTTTTAATGATATCAAAAAGTTTAGAAATACCATGTTTTCAGGGTTCTCCCCAGGAATTTCTGAGAGGTGGACATTACCGGGGGGGAGGGGGGGGGGGGGCTTCGCGTCTGTTTATCCCCCCCTTCCCCCCCCCCCCCCCCCCCCCCCGGGGCACTGCCGGCGGCGCCCCGCTGAGATTCAGAAAGAAAACAAAGAAAAAGAAACACGCCGATCGAGCGCCCGCGCTCTTTGTTTGAAGCAGTGTGACATTGGCGGCAGTCAGCGATGCGATGGCGAACGATATCGTGGCGGTGCGCGGACCTGCTGAGTACGACGGCGACGGTCATGTGCGCAGGCTAAATCGCATCGCCATCCCGCGACATAAAAAAAAAAATCGAGTGGTGGGCTGTCAGTTGGAGCGGTGGGCGGCGAAGCCACTGCCGCCCACCGCGGGGACAACCCTGCATGTTTTGTTAGTTTTCTAATTTTATATGGAGTTGTGTCAAAAATTCCGAAATAAATGTATTTATGATCACTCATTGTTTCTTTATCCTGGATCTCCCAGTGTGTGACCTTCATGACCAGCTCCCCAGATGCCACTGAAAGGTCAATCCAATTAACCCCTACCATTTACAGTTTGAAACGTTGCTTCTGAGTTTTTTTCGTTAAGAATAAATAAGTTATGTACTAAAAATAATTCACTTAATTGCTCACCTTTGTCGTCATTAATGTTACCACCCCATATTACATTTTTAGCATTAAAATCGCCTGTTATGATTAAGTCTTTACCTTGCTGACTTCTCAAAATACCATCTATTACTATCAGTGAATTCTGAAAACGGGTGTATGTACACATTGATAATTATAGTTATCATATTATGGTATGAGCATTGTATTGCAACTATATTTTGTTTAACTAGCAAAGGAAATACTGTACAGTTTTTTTTTTTTTTTTTCTCGGATGACAATAGCACATTTTGGAGCGGTTGAGGCTGTTGCCGTGTGCTTTATTGGTATAGCTGTAAGTTTATCCCCCAATACATATGGCTCTCGAGTGCATACAAACCCTGGGTTTATATAGACCTTGGGCCTACATACCTGCTCAAGTTGGTTAGAGGCAGCCTTTGATTTGCCTAGGTTAATTTGTAGTACTTCTAGTCTCTGAGTAATAATGTCCCATCACCACCACTGATGCGCGCCCGTCACAGCCCATGATTTTAAAAATCATTAATAAAAACTACACGCATATATACATTTATGTACACTGTATATGCACCCATCAGGAGGGAAGGCAATTTATTTGGGTATAGTCTGTCTTACTCTTAAGGCGGGTTACAAGTAACGCCAGCGTGCCACAGTCGGCATGGCCGAATGCGTGACGCGCATCGGCCCGGCGGGCTACACACGCCCGGCCCTTCATTGCCCCTCCCTTCCTGATGTTGCACTGTGTAGGGGGGTGCGTCCCCGCACAGAGGAAGCAACACTCACTCTCGGACCCACAGTATGCCTTTATCTGGCCATACTGCGAGCATGTCTGGTATCTAGGAATGTAGAAATTCTCATTGGGCACGAGGTCCGACCCAAGTTCCGTTTATCTTTGCCTTTTAGCTTTGTAACCCTCACTTGTGACATTAAAGATGCGTGTGCAGTTACCAGATTTCTCTTTGAATGTTGCTCTCAAGTGAAACTCAATGGCGACGATTTGAACATCCGGGTTCTGGGCCCGGAGCGTCGTCAAAAACTCAGCGGGTAGAATATCTGAATCTACACCCGACATCCTAAACTGCGGTTTGCGCTTTGTCGGTTTGCGAAACACGAAGACATCCTTCGTGTTCGCATCTTCGTTTATTGCGTCAGTGAGACGCTGGAGAGCCGTAAGAAATTGCGACTGTACGGAAACCCCGTTGCGAATCGCCTTCATGACGGCGTCCTGAAGGCCCACCATTTGAGGCTCAAAATACTTTTTGAGCATCACTTGGATGTCATTCGAGGAAGCAGGGGTAGGCTCTCTGATGTAGATGAGGAGCGCGTGTCCCGAGCGGCCGGCTGCCACCGCCGCTGCACCTCCACCTTCCCGACCAGCCGCAACGGCCGCATGTGCGACATGGGGAGTTCCGGCGACTGCCCGAGGTGCCGCTCGTGCCACCTCCGCGGAGGTGGGGACCCTCTCCCTCTCCTCCAATCTCGCTTCCAACGTAGATTTCTCTATCTCCTGCCTAGTGGCAATGCTAACAATCTTTGTAAAATATTGAAGAATCTTTGCTACAATGTCCTTGCTGATTTTTATTTTGTCATCATTAACTACCAGGGTTGGGCAGGAATACTAAAAAATGTTTTTGGAAATACAAATACTGGGATACAATTAATATAGAAGCTAAAATAATTATACTAAAATATATCTGTAAAAATGTCTCGCGATACGTATCGGAAATACATTTTAAATACAGGGAAAACGTCTTTGGAAATACAAATACAGGAATACATTTTAAGGAGGGCAGAAACACAAATACAGAAATACTGATACTGCAATACATTTTTCGAATTTGTTTGAGACGCCAAATGAGAGGAAGATTGAAGATTGGCACTTTGCCTTGAAGGTAGTGGCGGTAGTGGTTTAGGGCGACGAGGAGTCTTCAATGGGCTCAAAAAAAAAAAAAAAAGTTCCATCAGGGACTGACCGCGGTCCCTTTCCTGACATCCTGTCAGTCTGACGAGCGATGCGAAAAGCCTTCGACCTCTAAATAAACTCTATGCCATCCTAAATCCCATAAAAACGTCACCACGCCCCTGTCCAATAAGGACACCCCTGACAACATTAATCACCTGACGTCACGGTGGAATGAACTGGCATTCTTGATCTGTAGGTGTGGCCTTGAACATGAAACTTTACCACGCTGCTGTATAAAAGGACAATACGTACTTTCGTTGTAGGTTACCTCGTTGGAGATCGTGCAGGCAGTGTCATTTGGAATTTTCGAGAAAGTGGACCACCTGAAGCACTCTGGAACACATGTGTTATCTTCTGTTACGGTTGAAAAACCGATATGGTGGCATCCCTGTTGTGAAGGTCCTTTTTGCCGACCCTCCACCACCGACGCATGAATTGCAGTCAAGTCTCGCCTAGCATCATCCAAACAGAGACCTCGTGGATTGCTACCTGATATTGCCGGCACAGGAGCAAGCTCTCCGAGAAACAACGCGCTCGAGACGAGTCGCAGGTGTACGAAGTCTGGGTTGGCACAGCGAGGCCACGTCTGGCCTACTTCCTGGGTTTCGGATCACCAGAGGAGCGGGTCACGTTCACGTCGGGTGATGACGTACCCTTGAGCCGTGCAATATTACTGGCAGCCGCAGACGCCTTCGAATATATGTTGAACTTCAGTGCGTGAGTCATCCTACTATTTCAAGTCAACCACCGCCACGCTCGTGCTGCAACGGACTGTGACTCAGCTTTGCCGGCTGGGTGTATTGTGTACGCTAAGGCAAGAGAGACAATTAGCCGCGGGAATTGGATGCCAGCAAACAATGACTCAAGAAATCCCTACCTAAGGACCTGCGGCAGAAGATGATCTGACTCCACTCCTGGCACGCCAATTGGTTCGAGTCCCCGACTACGCAACACTTCTCAGAAGAGAGAAGAGGACACATAGAAAAATAGTTAGGAGAATCGGAAGGAACCTTGGTCAACATGGTAACAATTCCCCAGCATCTCCTTGACCCTGTGCCCTCAAAAATTAAAAAAAATGCCTCCAAGTTCGTTTGTTTTTTTGCGGAGGGGGGATTTTTTAAGAAATGTAACGAAATTTCATTTCATTTCATTGCATTTATTATACCTTAAGGGCCCCTGGGGGGGGCATTACATAAGAGGGGTAACATAAAACACAATATAACACTTCAAGGGTTGAAATCAAATGTAGAGACAAATAGGCTGAAATAACATCTGTTATTTTACAGTGTAATATCTTCATTATACAATCATATGCTTAGTAAGTTCTGCTAAAAACAAGGCATGATCAGTAATTGTTACAATGGACTCAGGTAGCGCATTCCAATCCCGTATACACAAAAAAATGGGAGAGATTTTTAAAATGTTGGTTCTGGCAAAGGGCATTTCTATCTTCTGGCAATGATCACGGCGTAGGGAGACATGACTGGCTGAAGAGAAGAATTCATGGTCAGTATAGGGCTTGTAAAACAGGTTATGAAAAAAGGATAATCTATCTACCCTGATTGTATTTTACCCTGATTGTACCGCGATACAAAAAAACATTCAAATTGTATTTCGGTGAAAAAAAATGTATCGCGTACTGGTGAAAAAAAAAAAGTATCGCGACACAGAAATACAGATACGAAATGTATTTCTGAAATACTATCGCGATATGTTTGTATCGCGATACTGCCCAACCCTGTGCTATGAGTTTTGATTGAATTTCCCACATATTGTCACAAAATTACATTTTGTGACAATGTGTGCGACAAAATGACTACCAGGCAGTATGCCTACCTCTGGCACTATCTTGGGGACTTTGGCCGATAGCTGCCAGATGACAGCCATACAATAAGGAAGTGAAGCTAATTTTGCATTTGCTTAGCGATGTCAGCCCAAAGACGCCAAATGACAGACTACCAGGCAGTAAGCACAACTCTGGAATTTGTTCGTAGATTTTAGACCAAAGATGCCGGATGACAGCCAAACTACCAGGAATTGAAGCCTAACTCTGGCACTTGTTTGGCAAATTAGAGTCAAGGTATCCAGATTTTTTCCAAAAGTCAAGCTTGGCTCTACTTTGGGTTCTTCGGGCTTCTCAAAACCTTAAGCTCCCAAAAAAACATTTTTGGCCCAAAGCTCTGTGCTACCTGGGAATGTATTAGAACCTGTATGGTTATTAAGATATATAGTATATGGTCCAAGTTGTTTCGGAAAAACAAACCGTTTTTTCATGGTTACTTTTTGATCATGTTTATTATAATATACTCTATGTATACGCAAAAATGTTAAATGAACAAAAATATTAATCCCTCTCTAAAAAGCTAAGTAAACGTGTACCTCCGAATGTATAGGCTTTTTTTTTGTGATAGTAATTATGGTATGATAGATGTTAATGATTTAGACGCATCTAAACAAAATCTTGTAGTTATTGATGATTTTGCAAACATAAACGATTTTGGAGAAAGGTTAAGATGTGTTTACAATGTGAAGAACAAATAAATGTTCTATCATTTTTATTGTTCATGATTTAAATAATATTCCAACAATACTGAAAAAGAACTGTAAGTATATCACTTTATTTTGTTTCGGGATAAAAATTATATAACATTTAAAAAAGAACTTCCATTGGATATAACTAATGATATATTTCAAGAGCTTTACGCACATATTACAAAATATAAATATAATGTTTTACTACTTCATAAAGAAAATCATGATTTATATTTGAAGTATAGGATCAATTTTGATAATAATTTAGTTATATAAACGTAGGAAACGAAATACTGTGTGTTAAAGAAAAAGGAAAATTCCGATGAAATTAAAGAACCTTGAATTGGATTTCAATTAGATAATGAAGATAATTATAATTTATAATATAGACGAAAAACGTTGGTAACTGTTAAAACTCGTAGTGTAAAGCTTGATGCTGTTACTTTTCTAACATGAAAATAAATATAACAAATTAGTAGAATTAATTGAAGAAAACTATGAAGGGTTAGGGGAATTTAACAAATCCTTCGGAGATTTTAATTAAAGGTTAAATAAATAAAGATGCAATTTATAGCATTTAGAGATGAATTTAAACTGGCTCCAGACGCAAACTTAAAGGAAGGATAGAAGTTTATAATATAGTTCAGGGGAAATAATATTATTTAAAACACTTCAGGGTTATCTTGTTTAAATGGAAATTGAAGAATAAAGAATAAATTCAAATTAAAAAATAAGAATGTGGCTTATCAAATATTAAAATTGTATTTAGAAAGGCTAGCATAAAACGAATTTATATGATAATTAAAGAATTAGGTTATTGGCTATCAGAAGATAGAATTAAAAGAATCAAGTAACTTGATTGAATTACCGTTTTCCGCCTTTTTTAATGCTAATGATATTTTTTTAACATAAGATATAAGACTGCTTTCGTACTATGTAATTGGTATCTTATATTAAAAGAAATGTTATGGCTTTAACAAATAATGCCGATATGCCATTGAAATTTTACCGTCCTCTCTAAAAGAACCCTTTTATCATCCTCAAAAGTTAAAGCTTTCTTTGACACTGTCTCAGTGTAGATGTCATAATTTTTTTATCTTATTGAATGGTGCTCAACTAAACGAAATGCACCAGCAGAGCGCGTGGCCTCACTCACCTGTGGCGCCACCTGCCAGGAGAAGCGGTCTATCTGGTGTCGCGAGTTGCATGCGCATAGCTGAGCCAGGCACTCAGCGGCTGTTCGTGCTCGGTGCACAACTGATAGCTGCTCAACGGAGGCCATAAATTTGCAACATGAAAGTGTTTCTTTTTTTCTTCTTCTTTTTTGCAGTAGCGTAAACATACTCTTTTGTTTCCTGTTGTAAAAAGGTGACCACCGTTAGCAGTTGTCTCAGTATTCATATTAAATAAATGTGTAGTGCCATGGCACGTGTGTCTTTTTCGTAGACTGAATAAATAAAATGTTTTCCTTTTTCGCTGTTCTCTTTTTAATATATTTGGGAGATTTAACCTCACATCTTGAAGGACAGATAAAAATTGCGAGTGTTACGCGGTGATTAAAAGAAGCGGTTAAGCTTGAGATTCATGCTTTGTTGTAATCACCTATCGGGGGTGGGGCCCCGTGCGTGAACAGCCACTGACTGCTTGGCTCAGCTACGCGGTTGTGCGACTCGCGACACCAGATTGCACGGCTTCTCCCGAAAGAAGCCGCAGAAGGTACGCGCGGCCCAGAGACTTATATACTGGGAAAGTTTGGCCGATGGGCGGAGCTTGTCGCACGTTAAAACAAACGGACTTTATGATAACACAAAATGGAGGATTTTGATTTTGGCCACTCTACTTACGTGCTCTAGTCCAAATGCGCGGTTAGTAGTTGTTTTATAAACATAATTTCTTGTACTTTAACATTTTGTTATGCCTGTCATTGGTCATTATATTCAAACACTGGCCGTCCTTTATTGATCTCAAAAAAACATAACTTACAAATAAGCTTTATTTTTTTTTTAAACAAAATTAGACTCTCAAACAAAAATCAATCTGGAAATTGAGCGCAAGGGTTTGCAGCGCCTCTCCTAGTTGGCGCTCGTCACGACACTGAATTTTAGCTGTGGTCCTTTTTGAGACCCAATATTCAAAGTATTCAAAATTCACTTTTCACAAAAGAGGAATAAGTTAAAGCTCATATGATTTTAAGAGATCGCAGCAGATAAGTAATTTTGAGCTTCTGACTACGTGTGCCGCGCCACAAACACTTACATTAGCCATAAACACTTTTATTACAATGGTGGCTCACAGCATTCCTTTCGTGCCTACTCCAGAGTGCGTTCGAAATTCGATAATACAAAATGGTGGAGGCAAGGTGCTACTTAATGGTTGCCTTATCTCCAGGCGAAGCCACGCGCTCCCCTGGTCTATTTCGTTTCGTTGAACATTGTACTATGGTTTGTGATTACTTTTTTTTTCTTCTAAAGCTTTTTTGGAATTATAGAAGCGTGTTTCCTTTTTATGACATCTTTTTTTTACATTTTAGCCTTCTTTCATGAACCTTTATTATGAACATTATCTGCTGAATATTTTGGTCTAAATCTACAACCGCCAGGATATTTCCATTCAACTCGCAACTAAACTTAACCATTACTTTCTTAATTTCTATTGAACATAATTTATGATGTCCTGGATAATCAGAAGTATCAAAGCACTCCTTCATTCCTTTTACATCATTGTAAATATCCTTAGTTTGAAAATCATACCTTAAATTATCTGTATCTTTATAAAGAATCTAAGTTTTCATGATTCTTTCTCGTAACATTTAGTGAAAATCAATATCAATAAATATCAAAATCAACTTCAAGAATGTATCTAAAGAACTTTACTATAAATGATTGTTTATCTCAAGAGGATGTTCAGATATGTAAAAGTTTATGAAATCGATATCATCACATGGGTGTAGTCAAAGCTCATCCATATTTATTTCCATGAAAGTATCTTAAGTAGTGTGATGGCTTACTTTTAACACATTCTGGTAAATATTTTTATTCGCTTTTAAAAATTTGTGTTACATGTGTAATTCATCTTCGAATTCGTTTTTCTATCGTAAAAACATATCCATGCCTGCAAACATTTGAAGTTCAATTTTTGCTAAATTTAACGTGGCGTCTTAAGCTAATCCTGGAGATTTAAAATACCAACATGGATCTAATTCATGTTTTAGACACTTACACGAAAGTTTTCAGATATATCTGTAAGTAATAGAACATATGTTGTTTGAGATAGAGATCAGAGTGCTCACCTAGTCTTTTGCAATACTTTTTATATACCTTAATTCTCGTTTATATCCTTCACCTTTTATTTAATGTCCAGTCATCTTACTTGTAAATTTATCTTTTATAGGAAATTCAGATTCTGTATATTTGTCAGAGGAATGTTTGTAATCATATGGGAACATACCTTTTTGTAACAGTATTTTTGAGCTCATTGGTCTCCCTTAACTGTTTTAGACAGGTTTGAAACAAGTTTTTTAACCTTATGTTCACAACTTTAAAGAAGCCTAGAAATCTTATTTCAATTTTTCTTTCTTATCAATTGTTATTATTTTAGAGAAGGATATGTATTTTTCTTCAATGTTTTAAAGAAGCTTAAAAACTGGATTGTCATATCCTAAGTACCTTTACAAACAGGTGACAATCATATCCAAAGAAATTATGAAAATAAACGGATAAATTATGAAGCATTATAATTCACATTAAATCGGTTGAATGCTGAACTTCTACATTTTCCAGTTCAATGATCCTGATCATATACTTCTTGTCGTTGAATGGTTCTATGCACAATAACATCTGTCAGCATTATTATGCCTTTCTTGTCCGATATCAGTCATTTTCCTGTTTACCTTCAACATGCTATCAACTTCTTTAGCAAAAGGATCGTAATCCTTTATAAAAGACGCTTTGCTACTTTTTCACCAAGATAAGGGTTCCGGTATCCTGACCACAGCGCCGCTTTTCTTGTCATGAAGCGGCGGCGTGTGGAACTACCCAAAAGCGCAGAGCCCTCGGTGCACCTACCCCTACAGTCACCACACTTACGGGGCAATTATGGGGTTGTTCCGATTAACGTTACTGATCAAAGTTAGTTGACAAGCTTCCAGAACGCCTAGCGCATTTTCAAGGCGCGTGCGCTCGGTGGCGCTCGCTACACTATCGGCCCGCCCTATGGACAAAGCGGCAGAACAGGCGAAAAGTGGGATGCACATTACCTGCGGTGGAAATGGATTATTTCGTGGATTTTTATGGTAAACAAAATTTGCTCAAAAATCGGCGCAAAAAGTGCGTCTTTCGAAAACGTTCTTTCGTTGCCCGTGGAGGCGTTGACACCGGTGGCGTTAGGAAAGCTGTCCGCCTAAAGTTCCTTGATAAAATCAAACACAAACACATTGAGGGGCTTTATATCCCGCCGTAACTGCTCGCGTGCAGGCAACAAAGAAGAAGCAGTTTCGAAGGTCGCTCTTCAGTGAGCTTGACAACTGATAGATCTAAGAACGTTGGTTTCGATGTACTAACTCGTGCCGAGCTTCGTTTATCCTAGAAGCAGCACGATTCATTGACTTTTATCATTAGAGCCGAAAATGCACAAAACATAAAGCGAACACAAAAGGGCGGGATTACCTACTCCGTTTTGCTCTTCCATTGCCTTCTCTGCGCTCCGAAATAACATCTTAAAGCAAGGTTCATTTTGTCTTCAATTCCTGAACAATCTCAGTCGTGGCGTATACATCAGAACGTCACAGCGTCCAGCAGTGCTGCCTTCCGAACTTTCGTGTACCTTGCGTTGCCTGCATGCAAACATTAAATTATTGCAAATGACTGGAACTAGGCCTTTACGCTAAATACACTGGCGAAGCGATCTGCATCATCTGACGTTGTCACCCTAACGTCGAGCAGTGTCGGCGGTAACACGTTACTTCGCGTTACGTTTTTGGTTACGTAGTAACCTACTCGTTAAGTTTTCTAAACAGTATTTGGTAACTCCTTCCTTTACTTATTTCTAGTAACGGGTAACATAATTACGTTACTCGTTAGTCGTTACATCTTCTTCCTAAGGCCGGGTGACTTGCGCTTTTGACGCTGCTTGATTGGTCCCATTCAGCTCGTATAGACGCTTTCAGCGCGCGCCCAATTGAGCCGCCATAGCCGACCTTCTCTTGTCTTACCGAGATGCCGAGCCACTGAAGCGGGCGTTGACGAGCCTCCACAAGGGCCTATGATGGCTAGAAGGACGCGGTAGTATCTAAAATGGCAATGACCTGACCTACTGTGGTAATGATGCAGTGGAGCGAACGGAATAAGAAGAAACAAAAACTGAAGGTCGGTTATGGCGGCGCCCATGCACAGCTGCCTGAAAGCGTCTATAGCGTCGGCCGAGTCTGGACTTGAGGTGAAACGAAGTATAGACCGACACGCGGAGCGACTCTGTTTACCAACACGGCCGGAAGGCCGCGCATGCGCGGTAGCTATGTGGGCAAAAGCGGCCCAGCTCTCCGTGTTTTCGCCATTGCGTTCTATGGCGTGCGCTCGTTGTTGACGTTGTAGGGACGCTTGTATCTTTATTTGTGCGTCGTATTTCCTGACAACGTATGTCGTATGCTATGCCCGACTATTTGAGCTCGCCGCCCGAGCCTGAACGGCAGCGATATCGAAACAAACTGTGCGTGGACGGCGTTGCCTACGAGGATCTGTACGCCGTAAACAAGGCCTGCTGGACTTCCGACGTAAAGTTGCTGCCACCGAAGTCGACGGCTCACGTCGTCGTTTATTTAGTTTTTTCGCCAAGCCAGCTCACGGCCGACACGGTGCAGGCGTACAAGTCTCTCGAGGCCTACGATTACTTCGAGTCGGTTTCCGCACTGCCGGCGGGATCAGCAGACTGTGGGTCTGCGGAAGTGTGTGTATTCATTAGTTGATTAAATACACACAGCGTCTTGAAGTCAAGGTATGATATTTTTCCTACCTTCATGACCACAAGGCATGACAAGCAGTAACGCTTTGTCCGTTCTGCAGTCTTGGCGGTAACACGTTACAAGTAACGGCGTTGGTAACGCGTTACTTTTTTTAGTAACGTAGTAACCTACTCGTTACGTTTTCGACACAGTAACGGGTAACGTACTTACGTTACTATTTCAAGTAACGTAGTTACGTTACTCGTTACTACTTCCCAAGTCTTAAAGAAATTACACTTCAATGTTTTCCGTGTTTTAGGTGTCAAACCATGTTTTTTTTTGCTTTTTTTCTCGCGAGTATTTAAGTGAAACCGTAAAAAGAGATAAAGTAATTATGTTCAGTTTCTGCATGAACATAATATTTCTTGATATATGACCTGTATTGTCAACACCGTAAAATGTGTTAAATCATAATTTAAAAATGTAACGCAGAAGTTACGTGCGTTACTTTTTATCGGTAGCGGTAACGCGTTCCTTTTATTTTTAGGTAACGTAGCTCAGTAACGCGTACCTTTTATTTGCAAGTAACGAGTAACAGATTTCGTTACTTTTTTTCGGTAACGCCTACAACACTGCCGTTCTGTCGCCGATCCCCTTCTGCTGGGTAGCACGGGCGTAGCGAGCCTCCGACGAGCGCTTGGCCGATGCTTAGTGCGCGAACACAATGGGAACAAAATCCGGGTGGTCTCGATCAGACAACGGTTTCCCTACACATAAGAAAGCCTCGGGACGGAGATTGAAATGAAGCCGCACTTGCCTTCAAGAAAGTGTTTGCCGCACAAACGGTCGTTCGCGCGAGGCGACCATTCTTTTCGATCGACGGATATTATCCACCTTCTATGCCTTTCAGAGTCTGCCGGGAACTTGTGGAAACTCACTCCGCTGCTTTTCTTGTACATTTCGGTGCAATTAACGGCAGCACAGCTTCGCGGCATGCTGAAATGCTATGACGCCCATTCGAAACGTGCGCGCTTTTGCCCACACCCCCCGGCTCCGGCGCGATCGCAGCGCCGCCGCAGCTCCGTGACGTCAAGCCCGCTTGTCGGTCTATAGGGTACAAGTCGTTAATTCTTGCACTCATTCCACATATCTTCCAAAGTTTGTCTGTCTTCTCCCCACGTGAAAATTCCCACTTTAGAAAAACCCCAATGCCCACGCCCTTTGTCCCAGTGTCGAAAAACACTGTCGCCAGAAAAACGCTGCTACCGTCAATTTATGCATTAAAAATACCACAAACGGAACGTGCGTTACTTTTTATCAGTAACGGTAAAGCGCGATCCTATTCAACTCGTTTTTGTGCGCGGCCGTGCATCTCCCGGAAGTTGCGTATTTCGGAACGTCCCGCTGATTCCGTGCGCCTTCCGGGAGCAGGAAGTTGGATAGTTTCAACTTTTTCTAAAGTCGCGAGAAAGCGCGGACGCGCTATCTTGCGCCTTTAGCATTTCATGCTTTTTAAAGCATTTCATGCTTTAAAAAAATCAAATGGGACCAGACAGATAGAGAGAGAGAGAGAGAAACCACTTTATTAAGCAACACAAATTCAGTGTTCAGATTGTCCATGGCTTGGTATACTAATGCCGTGTGATTTTCTGGTAGCTCCGACGCTAGTCAGATACTCCATGCAGGAAGTGGGAGGGGGGCTAGGGAGGAATGGGATAGATACAGCACCGGGCACTGTAGAGGGCAATGTTCTCGATTAAAGAGGCACTCAAGTGCTTTTTGGAGAAGCTTGTTTTTTTTATGTATAATTTTTGTTGGGCCTCAGTCAATAAAATTGACCTGTTCTAAACTCACAGCAATAAAAATACGCAGGCACTATTTTCTCTTGGGGGTCCATCCCCTGTTCCCATCACCTGCATAAAGTTCGACCAATAAAAATAGTTAATCCCGTGGAGATTCCGAAAGCTAATAATATTGCTCTTTTTATGCACATGTACACTGTAAAAAATGGACCGTAAAATTTACGGTCAAATACCAGGCAGCTGATGCTGCCAAACTTGTACAGTAAAAATAACGGTGCACTGTAAATCTGGTTTACGGTAAATTTAAACGGCGACCGTAGAAATCTACGGTCGCCGTTTAAACTTACGGTAAACCAGATTTACAGCGCACCGTTCTTTTTACGGTGCAATTTAAACGGCGACCGTAGTTTTCTACGGTCACCGTTTAAATGTATCGTAAACCAGATTTACAGTGCACCGTTATTTTTACTGTATAATTTTGGCAGCATTAGCTGCCTGGTATTTGACCGTAAATTTTACGGTCCATTTTTATGCGACCGTAATACGTTGGAAACTATCTTACTGGACCACACCATTATAGTCATTTGAACCGCGTAAACCATACAGCGTAAGAAAAAAAAGCTCGGCGGAGTATTTTGGGGTTGTTGTGTTGCACTATTCAACTGTCTTTAATTGCGCATATCTAGAGTGAATAAGCAGTCATGCACAGACAATTTTGTCTGCGGCGAGGTCGGCTGCTCTAGCAGCACTCGATGCATTAAAATTTCTGACCCGTGCTGTCAAAGGAAAGTAAAAGATGTTATATTTATTTGCATTTCCATTTATATTCCGACATGTCGTCGATTCACTGAAGAACCTTCACGTTTACGTATGTTTTCTCATGTTTTATTTGGGTTCCTCGTTCAGGGTTGATCCCAACATCTGTAAGAACAGATTTACGAAGTAGTTTGTTTACTACCGCAGCTCATAATACCCCAGTTAAAAAATAATTAGACAATAAATACCTAAATTGGCCAGTGACTAAAGCTTTTGAAGCACTGATCTTTCGAATAAGCCCAAGTAGCCTAGCACCCAGTATTGTAGGTTAATAATACTCCCCCATATGAACTTCTAAATTCACATACACTTTTTTTACCAATCTCTCACCAGGTTAAGGACCGATCAGCCATTCACCTAATTACATATTTTGATGAGTTTTAAAATGCAAATAAAGAACGAAAGGGAATATCTGCCAGTTCTCAACTCGCAACGCAACACATTATACATTATATCATTATAATTTTGAACAGTAAAATAGATCATTAATATTTTTTTCTCGCTCTACACTAATAAATTGCTCTAAAATTAGTTGTCTTTATGTTAAGCAATTTCCACATCTTTGAATGGACACACTGCTAATATTATGTAACAAATATTTAATTGAACCACTTTTAGCAAGACCTCCACATCTTCCGGATATTGAAAATGTTAAAGTTCAGAAAATATATCCCTACTGGATCTAAAGCTGCAACAGCAGTCCTTGGAACTGATTTATCTTTTTGTTTCGTAAGAATTGAAAGTGGAAAGAAAAGCCTTGTTATTTTGAATACACATTTTAAGTCCTTTTGAACGAAGACTATAGTCGCCGGTGGCGTCGTGAGGCAGGTACCTAAGTTATAAAAGAGTCAATGCTATGAAGAGCTAATTATATTTGAATTTTAAACGAAAAGTACCACACATTAAAAATATCGTTTGGTAGCGTGTATTCGTACACTATCAAATATATGTCAGTAAGCGAAGGACAGGGAACACGAAATAAAATGATCAGACTTGCTTTTTATTCTATACTATATCACCCTAGCATGGCTCTAGCATCGACAATAACTTTCGCAGCACAAGTTTTGATGCAAGCAATGGACATTCTAAAACAAGGAGCTCACGTCTGGAACAATTGCTGAAATGTATGTTAGATGAGATGAAATATACAAACGAACAAAAACACACCAAATGATGCCAAGAAGCACAAATGAGCTCAATACCTTTGAATAAACTCCAAGGTGGTTCAATCTCTTCTGTGTACGCAATCTTGAAAACATAGTACGCGCTGAATAATACAGCCAGTGCGTGGTCGAACATGTGAATTCCGTCCATCACAGTTATTCCATCAATGAAGATTGAGTGCATGCTGGCTGAGCAGATGCTTTCCCCTAGAAAAGAAAGTAATGATAAAACAAAAGGTGGGAAGGTAGATATAAGATGTAGTAAATTGCAGAACTATAACTGTAGTTCAAAATCATTATAAAATTGTAGGCAATATTGATGACTTAGGGTTCGGAAAGTAATCAGTGAATGCTCACCATGAACTACAATGCTTGGGGAGATGGGTGGTGCATCTTGATTGATGTCAGTTACTGATTGGCCTTAGTGGCAGGCCCATCACAGAATTCCTCCAAAAGACCGGGTAAGTGGGATTCGTTTTGAGGCTCGGTAAATACCTGGCCCAGATTTGTTTTCTAGGGAGTATTTTATTGTCTCTTTAACGGGGACATGCGGCGCAAACCGGTCCTTTTGGCCACGACTACGTCCCATGTACATACTCACTGTTTCCACATTAGTGCTTCCTCAAATATGCAGACTTCATCTGTTCTGGAAGAAAGACGGTAGCATTCAGGTACATAACGTTGTATTCAATGTCACGCATAACTGGGGTAGCCTCGACTGAACCAAGCACGTTTTGAAGGCTTTCAGCAAGTTTCCCGAACATGCGTTGTTTTACAAGAGATGCCGACGTTGAAACTCATAAATGGTTTTTTGAACGGTTGATACCGGCATAAGAAGCTTTCCGTTCAACTTCAAATAATAATAAAAAAAAACAAGATTGTATTTTACGCTTTTTTCTTTTTTTCTTCCGCAGAGAGACATTCACACGTCGTAGTTATCATCAGGGGAATGCATCACGTTAACAGCACCGTCTTCATTAGAATCCGCACTAGTCGACCGAGTCGAAGGGTCCTCAACCTGAAGCGGGGCTGCAGACGATGCGCCGTACCCAATAAACCCGTCCCTCGTAAATGCGCCCAGTTCAAATGTGCCGTGAACTATGATTTCACACCGAATACCTTCTGACAGTTGGAGCACGTACACGAACCCAAAATACCGTCAGTGATGTGGCCTTTTAGATGTTTTAGCAAAGCCTCCCTTGTGCGGCACTCCTCTAAACATGCTGACAAAGTGCACTGAAAGCTTTCCAAAATCCTCGAAGCAAACCGAACTTACCCTTAGGCGTTCGAATGCCTATGTCTTCTCAGAATATGACACCCGAGAGCATCACACGTAACAAACTGGCGACAGCATCCTTCGTCCACACACGAAATACTTCGAGAACTGAAAACGTGCTCCTCGAATTGCGCAACCAGCAGCGTGTTTGAACAGAAACTACAAATTCTGCAAGTAAACATCTTATTAGGGTGTTGTATAGATGCCACCAACACACTATCCTTGCCAAGCAGGCAACAGATTGATAATGAAATACCTGTCTCGAGTATCCAGTTGCCTTCCGCTCCAAATTTTCAGGTGCACAAAAAGCCGGGAATGCCACGAACGAACGAGGACAAAATGGCGCGGAAATGGGCGGGAAAATGAACCGAACGTCCGCTTCTTCCACTTCTTCCCGCGTTGTCCCAACCAAGGGCGCTTTCCTCCGCGAATCTCGCCCGTCGCATTGTTGCTCTATTGTTGGCTCTTAGCTGTTTTTTTTCTTCTTTTTTTCTTGGCTGGCGCGGCGTCGCATGTTGAAAGGAAGAACAAAGAAAGGAGGTGAAGGGGTGAGAGGAGCCTCTCTGGGTTCCCGCAGCACCCGTCGCTGCTTCCGAAGGTCAAGCGTGGTGACCAATTAGCGATGCGCGTCTTTTCTTTCTGTTTTCTTGCTCCAAGGAGTTTTGCGTTTCCCTCTCGCTCTTTGTTGCTCGTTTACGGTGCATTTGAGGTAATTCCTTTTCACGGCGTACTCGCAGTTTTTATTAGCGTATACCGCCGTAAATTTAACGGTTATTTTTTACAGTGTATATCATATCTTGACAACAACGTCAAATCTTAAGGTGTAGGTTACGTAATAAAGCTATTATTGTTTGAAAACGAGTGAACAATGTTTTCTCCTCGCCTTGCTACGCGGGTGGAATGCGCCCATGCAGCGACGCGGCTCCGTCGTGGGAAGCGCCCTGCCAGCGGCTCGTTTCGCCGTGAGAACGATAAGGAATCCAGCGCTATGTCGCACACAAGGCCAATAGCAGAGTCGCCCCGTATCGATTTCTTTGTAGGTGAGGTTGTGACAGCAGGCAGTTTTCGAAGATCGCATCCGCCATCCCGCAACACTTTTGGGAACCATCTGATCCGAAACTTTGCAGGCAAGGTTGCACCGGCGCGCATTCGCAGAAGCGGCGTCTTCGTTGCGGAAAGCCCAGCGGAGGGGGAGAACGGTCTACAAAAGCTCCTTGTTGAGGCCAGAGGGAGAACGGCAGGGCTTGCCTTTGGGACGCCCGGCCTCTGGCACGCGCTCCACGCTTTCCGCCGTGCTTTGACTCCGCGCGCGTGCTCGAGGTGCACGATACGCCGAAGCGTTGTCGAAGCTGAGAAGCTCGCGCTGGGGGTGGCACAGCTGATGCTCCTCTCTGCCTTTCTCAGGCACAACTGATGCGAACTTTAAAAGACAAAGCATCGACCACTGCAAACAAGCTAAACACTTCGTTTCAGCTTATGTCCTACCGCAGGCGATGCTTATACGTGCGACCGCGGGACCAACTGGACGCCGGCATTAGATCACACGACCCCAATTGTGTCACTCCGCGCGGCACACGTGCTGCAAAGCTGAAGGAAGCGATTTCGCCGGCTACGACAGAATCGGCGTTATTGTTTGCTGCAGATGTAAATGGAAACTGAACCGGTTCTGTATTTGAGGAAAAAAAAAACACTTAAATCGTCTTTATTTGGCCTCCAGAAGCACAAATACCGAGATTATTATTATTATTGTTTTCATGTTGGTGCACGGAGGTTGCTGAAATTAATTTTCCTAGTATCACCGAAGCCCCTCCTTCCCGGGGCGTGACGTCATATTAGGGGTTTTCGGAATCTCCGCTCTCGCGCACCTTTAGCGCCTGTCAAAGCTATGCACGCGCACTATTTTCCAAAAAGGTTAGAAAGAGACTTCACAACTGGTGTCAGTGCGGGGGAATATACCTGGCAAGCTTGCAATTGCACGCGCTGCCAACACGAGCGACACGCGCTTGGCGGCTCAAAGATCCTGGTATGACGTCACTACTGGTCGAAGGTTTTTCGTGTTTTCTTGCGTTTAGTTACATCTTCGAGAAAAACGAACCCGATATTGAAATTCACTGGATAAAAAGTACGTCCAAATTCACCTCTTTCTCGTGTTTTTTTTTTTTCATTAGGTGTTTTGGCTTTCTTTTTTATTGCGACATTCCGCACCCCGATTAGATATCAAGAGGAGCTACGCTTGATGTATTTACTAATATTAGTTGAATAGAGCAGGATGGGAGGTGTGGTAAAATAATATCATATATTTACGTATATATTTACGACATGATGTTTGCACTCCATGCCCAAGTGTGCATCACAAATTCGGAACGATTTGTCGCGCCTGACTCCCATACGAGCCTTTTGCGAAGACCGTCTTGAAGCGATTTGGGGACGAAAGCTTCGAAGCACATGACTATGCCATTGCGGACACGAAATCACAGGAAAACACCCACTAGGGAAAACGTGCTGAAACAGGATCGTCCGAGCACGGTTGCACGGCTTTTGGAGGGGGGGGGGGGGGTGGGGGGGGGGGGGGGGGGGGAGAGGCACGGTTGCACGGTCGAGCGCTGAAGTGAAAGAAGCTGCTATGTTTTCAGCAGCCATACGCCTCTTCAAAAGCAACCAAACCACGTCATTTTTAAGGAAAAAGAAAAAGAATGTAGTCAGCGAATGTTTTTTTTTGTGTGTTTTAATTACGAATTTTTAGCATGACATAAATTATTGTTCAACGATTACAAAAAAACGGGGTATTTTCAAAACCTGACAATTGTGGTCTACTTTGTGCTGCGCATAAACGGTGTGTTCACAGTTGTGAACCATCCTCTAGCCTGTGGCTGCGGTCAGACGTAAACTGAAACAAAGTATAACAAAGCAAAACAATTGCAAATGCAGAACAAAATACATAGGATTCCACTTACTGAGGGATTGATGCATGGAGTAGCTTCCACAATATGGTTTTGAGTTGCCGGACTGTGATTTATCCCAGCTTTGTTTTTTTTTTTTTTTTTTTTTTTGGCGTGTGTGTGCTTTTTAAAGCGTGTGTTAACTCGAGAGTACAGCACGCCAGTATTTTCACTCACGTCCAAACGCGTCTTTCCGGAATCTGTTTTCACGAATTCAGTTAATTCGTACACGTGGAAAAGGACTGCCCACACTCCACGCTAGCAGGATGACTCAGAGGTGTTCGAAAGTGCTCTTTTTTCAAAGCTGAGGTCGGCTGTGTTTCCGGCGTACCTTGTCAGTCTGCTTTCAAATGGGCTTTCTAGCGAATTTTATTTACGGTGGAAAACGGCACGTGTTTCTTTCCTGAACAGTGTTGATTGCGGGAGTCTGTGAAGCCACTTCGCAGTATAGGCGCTGAGGAGTGCTTCCCGAACGTCATCAAGCTTCCCAAAACGATCTGCCAAAAGTCCGGAAAGTATTCGGCAGATCGGTCACTGCCATTCCGGTCTTCTGTGTGACGTGTCTTTCAACCAAAATATTCGAAATCTGCCGAATACCTCTAAATTTTGAACGACACAAGGGAGTTTTCGTAGACCGTTTTTAACCTTCCGCTGCGCTCTCCGCAACGAGGACGCCGCTACTGTGCACGCGCGCCGCTGGCCTGATCTGCAGAGTTCCGATTCTCCTAGCAGGTGGCGGAAAGTGTTGCGGGACGACGGACTCCGCCGTCCCGCAACACTCCGCCACCGATCTACGAAAACTCCCGACTAGGGAGTTTTAGGAGATCGTTGCAATAACTCCGATAACAGTACGATACGATTCACGCTCAAAGGCGCCGGCGGTTAATCGAGTATTATTAGGCAGTTTTAGTATAGATCATTCCGATAACTCAAGTAAAAATACCAGATAGTTCACCGACGCCTTTGCGTCTGTATCGTATCCTTGTCGGGTATCGTTATCGGAGGTATCGGAACCATTTACTGAGCCTCCCTGTTACTAGAGTCATCGAAACTGTTTACTAAAGGCTGTTTTCGTAGATCGTTTCCGCCGTCCCGCAACACTAAAGAGTTTTAGTAGACCGTTCCAATATCTTCAATAACGACGATGCATGCACGAAGTCGCCGGCAGGGTATCGTTATCGAAGTCATCATAACGATCTAATAAAAAACCTACTCTCCGGAACCCGCTACGAGATTCGGAACTCCCCAAGCAGAGGGATGAAAACGATCTACCAAAACTTCCTATTGGTTCACATAACCTGCCATCCGTCTTCGAACTGAGAACTGTAACGGAGAACTTCTGCAGATCAGAGGCCGGATTCTCAAAGCGAACTTACGACGAAAAAAGTGCGTACGACAAATTTGAGAGAAAATTCGTATTTTCGAAACGAAATTGTCGCAACTTTTGCGCAGGTTACGACAGAATCTTAGGACAGCTCCGAAGCTGTCTTACGCACTTTTTATGATCAAATCAATATGCCCGACAGCGTCGCTCAGTTACTTGGTCGCGACGACCAATGGACATTTATTTTTCTACGTGCTGTTCTCGCTCGTCCCGACTTCAAGCAGCAAGAAGTACTTGAAACCGACCGACGAACATGAACGCTGGATCCACAAACACCCGGGAAAAGCAACAAAGGCAACGGTCCCACCGACCAAGTGAGCTCGGCAGAATATAGGCCTAGCAGGCACTCCGACCTGCTCCGGCGCAGCATTGTTCCGACGGTCCTTGGCTAAGACCGTCTGCCCACGACCGGCTGGCTTGCTGTATGGAATATGCCTGCGCGATCCTTGTGGATCCTTCCCGTATGAATAGTTTGATCGCTGAACTAAATTTCAGAGGTCAATCACTTACCCTTGTAATCTCGATCTCCTTGTTTTCTGAGGCAGCGGTGACGAACGCTGTCGTCGAAAAGAGACTCTTATGCGGAGGGCAAGTTCGTCTGCTTCTTGCGCAGGGGGTAGCGGTGACGTCAGAACGCCGAGCCCTGATTGGCTGATCACGACCCCCCTATCTGAGCGTCGTCCGCTCATTTGAAACGTCGTCTGCTCGCAACGTCGTCTGCGTCTGTCTTACCTTTCCTGCGACTTGCGGAAGTGCAGAGGCCAGATTCACAAAACCATCTTACGCCAAAAGAGTGCGTAAGACAACGAAACGAAATTATCGTAAGTTTTGCTCAGGTTACGACGGAATCCTACGACGATCGACTCAGCATGGCCGACAGCGTCGCTCAGTTACTTGGTCGCGACGATCAACGGACGTTTATTTCTGTACGTGCTCTTCTCACGCGTCCCGACTGCAAGCAGCAAGAAAAAAAGTAAACTTGGAAATAAACCACGACGAACAAGAACGCTGGATCCACAAACACCCGGGAAATGCTCCAACGGCCACGATTCCACCGACCCCTAGTAAGCGAGCACGGCAGATAGGCCTAGCAGGCACAGCGGTGCTACGACGGTCCTTGGCCAAGACCGTCTGCCCACGACCGGCTGGCGTGCTGAATGGAATATGCCCGCGCGACCCTTGTGAACTCTTCAATCTCTTCCTCTTGTCATCTCCTTGTTTTCCGAGAAAGAGAGAGAAAAAACTTTATTTAAGAAGTGAGGTCGTTGCTTCCTTCTTGGGTGGTGCCCTTAGTCCAGGGCTCCGTTGGCTTCTGCTATACGCTTGGCCCGTTCAATCAGCCGTCGCTGATCGTCAGGCACTGTGCTGGACAGCGCAGCCTCCCAAGAAGAGAATGTAGGATGGGGGATAGGTTTGATGCCGTTTCCCAATGGGGTTGGGCAGGTCCATGTGGAGTGGTACAAGGTGGGTTGTGGGGATTGGCAACCCGGACATATGTCTGGGTACCTGGTGGGGAAGAATCGTTGTTTATGGAATAGGTTTGGGTAGGTGTGGGTCTGTAGTAGGCGCCATGCGATTTCCTCCTGCCGGGTTAGTGTCTTGTGTGGGGGAGGAAGAGCTCTGCGTTGGGAGCGGTAGTATTCTGTGACATCATTGTAAGTGAGTAGGGGGGCTGGGGGAAGGTCGGTGCTGTAGTGTCTGGTGCTAAATTCCTCTCTCTCCTCGTGTAATGCCCGGTGGGTTATTTCTCGGGCGAGCGCGTGTGCGCTCTCATTACCAGGAAGAGAAGCATGGCCAGGTGTCCATATAATGCGGACCGGTGGTAGCAAGGAGGGGTCAAGGGGTGATAGAATTCGTAATGTTAAATGGGAGAGGGAGTTTCTGGCGTATGCTCTGCATGCCGCTTGCGAGTCGGTGATGATAGTGCATGGGGCATCATGATCCTTGATTGTGGTGGTGGTGGGGAGCTTGCCTCGAAGGGAGGCCGTTGTCCTGTTCTGACCGTTTGAATCGCAGACGGCTATGCTCATATATTTGAGTGGTGCGGGATATTCTGCCGCGTCGGTGTAAAAGGTACATGGGTCGTGTCCGTGTAGTCGTTGGAGAGCACGTACTCTCTGGCTGCTCTCCTTCCGGCATTGAGCTCTGGATGCATGTTTCGTGGGAGTGGCATGACCCATATCCTGGCAGTGATTGCGGGTGGGGCTGGCCCTACTTTGATGGTGTGCTCTGGGATTTCGGAGCTCTGATAGCCGAGTCTCCGAAGGACATGTTGTCCTGTCTTTGTGTAGCTCATACGGGTGCGTTGTCCGGTTGTGTGGGCTTCGATCAGTTCCTCAATAGTATTGTGCAGGCCGAGTTGGAGTAATCGTTGGGTTGAGGTGTACGGGGGGAGTCCAAGGGCCGTTTTAATCGCTGTGCGGAGAATGATGTTGAGTCTATTTAGCTCCGTGCGGTTTAGCTTTTGGTATGGGGCGTGATATACTATTCGGCTGGTGAGAAGTGCTTGCACAACCCTAATGGTATCGGTTTCTTTGAGGCCGCCTCTTTTGTTTGCGACTCTGCGTATGAGGTGGGCTATTTGGATGCATTGCTTCTTTAGCAGCTGCACGGTATGTGTGGCTTTTGCATTGGCTTGGAGGTGCAGGCCAAGTATCCTTAGACGGTCGGTTTTTGGTATGGGGGTGCCTTCAAGGTGTATGGTGATTTCGTCTTTGGTCTTGTTCCGTTCATTAGTTTTGCGTGCTCCTCGGATGAGCAGGAGTTCCGACTTTTCAGCTGCGCAGCTAAGTCCTGCTGCTATAGCAAATTTCTGAGTGGTGTCTACTGCTTCCTGGAGGTTGTCTTGTATCTGGCCGTCCGAGCCCTTGCTGGTCCATATGGTGATGTCGTCGGCATAGAGTGCGTATTGGATGTTGGGTGTTTTGGCGAGGAGATTAGGAAGCCCTGCCATGGCAATGCTAAAAAGTGTTGGCGAGAGGACTGACCCTTGGGGAGTGCCCTTTCCCGTGAGCAGGATTGGGTCGGATCAATGATCGCCGATCCCCAAGGTGGCGGTTCGGTTAGATAAGAAAGCCCGTATGTATTCGTAGGTCTTCTTTCCGCAGTGGGATCGGGCGATTGTTTTCCAAGGCAGCGGTGACTCTCACCGGTGACAAAGCGGTGAATCTCCGACAGACGCAGGAAAGGTAAAGCAGCCATCGCTTTGACTTGCAGACGTAAAGCAGACGATGTTAACTGCGCCGACCCGCCGACGCCGTGAAAGAGTGAGGAGTCTCGCCGCACACGAAAGGAGGGAAAAAGTATTTGGGAGGGAACTTGCGGACACTAACACGCTCACTCTCGGTTCTTAGGAAACAAACCTCGGCGCCTCGGGACACCTCGCCAGTGAGTCCTTTGACTTCCCTCCTTGATGCGCGTCTGCTAGTTGTTAGGCAAAAACAACGTATCGCTCGAGTTATTTCGTCTGCCCTCTCTGAAAGGCGAAGTCGAGCTCGCTCGTAAAGACCTGCACTTCTGAAAGTCGCAGGAAAGGTAAGACAGACGCAGACGACGTTGCGAGCAGACGACGTTGCAAAGGAGCAGACGACGCTCAGATAGGGGGTCGCAATCAGCCAATCAGGGGTCGGCGTTCTGACGTCACCGTACTTCCTTTCTCATGCGCAGAAGACGAAAATGAGCCCACTTGCGAGGCGTGTTGATTCTATCTCCTTGTTTTGTGTGATATAGAGCTCAAATAAACGCCGTATGGGTTACCTTCGCAACACGGTATGTACACTTTGTTATTAGTATGCCATTTTTATTCTGACACGACGCTACGTCACTGTCGAGCTATAACAGTCCGTGGGAGCTACGCGATACCGGTCCAACCTTTCTTTGCCGAGTGTCACGTCAGTATCAAGTTGCAATCGTAAAAGATCGGTTTTGAAGCGCTTACCAAGACGCGGTCTAACAGAGCGAATCCAGCACTTCGATCGAACGCGCGCGTCCGCTCCGAGTGTGAACAGGTATTTGCGTGGCTCTTGCTGACACTCTCGTAGTTCAAACGTATACCTTTTTTAAGGGAGCTGAGCAACAGTTTCAGTGCTTTGCTTAAATAATTTGGGAGTTGGTGTCTCGACCTTTCTGAAGTAAAGAACAAAAAACCGCTTTTGCCTGCATGTCCTAGTTTTTATTTTAAAAATGGACACAGATTGGGGTTTTCGGCACCTCTCAACTCCTTCACCATCTTCCGAGTCACGTGCGCTGTGACGTCAACGGGGGTCGCGCGGGGTTCCGGTGAAGGTCTCTCTCTAGAGTCATCAGTGAGCAGCGAGAACTTATCCGCTCGCGACCGCGTGACCACGTGCTGGTGGGCGCAGCGCGAACAATATGGTGAAAGGAGGAAAGTCTCATCCGGGTCCGGCCACCCCGTCCGCCCCTGTCTCCCTCCCCCTCCAGCTTCTGGTGGCCGTTCGCGGTAGCCAACGTTACTAAACCACTCAGTTGGGAAACTGCATGCCATTAAGACTGCTCTGAAAAAGTGGCACCGACCCGTCCTCCAGAACCGAGCTAATGGCGAACACAACGCCATCATTTCACCCGCAGCGGCCACTCGAGGAACTGCGCGTGACTTCTTTTTCGGCTTTAATCGGCCATTATGGCGCCGACACAGATAGGGTGGAAGAGGTTACAGGGGCGTCACCCCCGTCTCCCCAGCGGACGCGCCGCGAATTACTACCGAAGCTAAGGTGCACCTAGGTCGGGACGCGCTACCTGAAATCACCGCTGAGGCATGGTTGTATAAAAACAATACTAATTGTGCCGCAAAACCTTGCGGACTAAACATCTTAGAAAACATCACGCGCCCTCAATTTGTACTAAACTCCAATAGAAGTTACTACGAAGAGAACTTTTCCCGCTGGTTTTTACGCAAAAACATGCGTCTGAAAGTTCAAGGTGACCACAGTAAAGACAAATGATAAAGGGTGGTGCTGTTGTATTTAGCTCGGTCTCGGTGGACGCCAGCGGCCCATGTTCCAGCGGTGAGTTTCCCAACTGAGGGTTCTAGTAACGTTGGCGGTAGCCAACGTTACTAGCAGCCAACGTTACTAGAACGGCTATGTACGTATACAATACTCTGCACAAAAACGTTCACCATTTCGCGAACAGCCGCCTTCAGCGAGTCCTTCGTGGTACAGAAACAGAGTTTAATCGACTCCGCACACCCAAGTCGACCGAAACAATAGTAGTATGTGAACCGTGACATACAACCGCACAAAATATATGTGGCTAACATACCGGCCGAGAAGGTCGTATACATTGTCGACTCCTCTTCCGAGATATTGGATGGCAACTAAAGATTTTTTGTTTTTGTTTTTTTTTTTTCTTTTGTGATAAAATTACGTTGTCGATACAATGCCTTTTCACACAGAAAACGCGTGAACACGCGTTGCGCGTATACGTCTTAAGCAGTGGCACATAAAAAAAAAAATATATATATATATATATATATATATATATATTAGACGCTGAACGTCCTTGGAAACGACAGGACTCGGCTGAAAAACGTCGTGTCCGTCCGCATAAAAAGACGCGCACGCCCAACGCTTGCTGTAAGCTGAATTGGAGAAAGGCCACAAAAGCGTACCCTTCCGCGACTTCCATTTTAGAATGCTGTAGGGCCAGTACCGATGGCAGATACAGGTAGGTGGCTCACTGTGCTTATCTAAACAGCCTACTCAATGCCCGACTGAGGTTCCCATGCCTTAAGGAAATATTAAAACAGAGAGGACTAAACTTAAAATAATTCTCCTTCCATGAGTATCGAAAAGAAAAAAAAAACAGCAGCTAAAAAGAAATAATAAAGAAATGAAAAATGTTTACTAATTTCTGTATTGCGAAACTATAGAGCGCAGCTCTTGAGGAGAAGAGGAAGGGAAAGCCTCCAGTTTTAGCTGCACACGCAGCTAAAACTGGAGGTTTTTCCTTTACGAACATCATCGATTACAGCTGCCGAGCTTCGAGCGTCCAAAGCACCATGGAAAAAGGGGCGTGCTTGTTAGAACGATCGGGGCGAGCACTGCAACGACACTGAGAGAGAAGGCCAAATATCCTCGCAGCAATGTTCCTAATGACTAGCTCTCCAATTTTCGCTTTTCTACAAATCTAGACGTTCCGAGGAGACGCTGTAATTGTCGTGTTCCCTAATTCTATGAACGCTCGCTAAAAGGACACTGCAGAATTTGTGCTTCTACCAACGCAAGATTACTTTAGACAGCGAAACATGGCTAAATACATGCAAACGCAAGTTGATTTGTGCATGCGAGGGTAATTCTTACTACGCGCAATAGACCGATCTCACCAGCCCATTTGACTACGCCACCGCTACCGCAATGCATCGAGGGAGCCCCGCAACAGATCTTCACCGGGTTCCTCGACACAGTCGGATATGGCAGGTTGTCAATACGCTACCTGCGCAGTAAATGCAACGGCCGTCATCGGCCCCTAAAATAAAGGCTGTGCTAGGCTCACTTGGAGACTTACGCAATAACCGTAACTGGCACTACGGAGAGAATGCATTTACATACTCTCGAAGCAAACTACACACTGCTGTAAGATCCAACGATGCTGTACTCGGCGGCAAATTCTGGAGCAACCCGTGTAGTCTACAAAAAAAAAGGGGGGGGGGGGCGGACTTCTTCGACTCGTGTGCCTGCAGAAATGCACTCGGAGCACCGCTAAAACACTAGTCGAACAAAAGACGCTCTCAAACAGTTATGTCTTTTTTTTTTTTTTTTTTTACAAACCAGAGACTGTTTCATAGTTAACCTCACACAGGGAAGTTTTTACACAGTTCAGTGCGCAACTTACTTTTGCTTGAACGTTTCTATAAAAACGACAATGTAGAAAAACATTTCCTCCATAGAAAAAAAAAAAGAGTTTAGAGAACATGGTAGAATGGATGGATCTGGGGTTACTCTCTTCAATTCAGAAGGCTCCTTGTACGTTACCTAGCTGCTGTGGTATAAAATCCTAGACCTAAGTGTAGCATTATAAGTACAGGGTGGACAAAACTGGAACGACCCCAATCCAAATCAACAGAAAGAATCGAATCAGCACAGAACGGTGCAACATTTTGCGCTTAGGTGGTGCATTTGCTACTGAACGATATCAAAAATTGAATTCATATACCCCAGTGAAAACGGAAGCATATAAATTTTACTTTGTATGGTCTACGCACTTTAATGCGTTCTTTGTCAAAATGAAGCAACAACCCTGCAGGTCAGGTGGGGCTTGCGACTATATAAAAGGGGGCAAGGTAGCCTTTTTACACTTATCGTCCCACAAAGCGGCTGAAGCCCCTGAATAGTGCAAGAATATTTTCCTCACTCTTCCATTGTCCACCTTATTTTATTTATTTAGCTGGTAGCATTCATGAAAGAACATCGTTACGTTTGTTTATTCAGCGACTTGAACAGCGACGTGTCTTGGCGCGGAAAATAGAAATATGCCAAGCTGCATAGTTCCCCTCTAAGAATGCCGTTTTTTATCCGTAAATGGTGACTGATATTGACTCATCCTTTGATATTTTCACAAAAACAAGTACATCATCTATAGCCGCCCTCAGCAAACTTTGTAAATTGACTCTTGTTGTCTCTACGCTTAGCGCACGCTGACTGCGAGATGCCGCGGCATAGTTTCTTGGCATAATCTAACTCAGCATTGAACAAAATATGGCAGAACGCCATGCATCAAGTGGAAACAGCCTATTCTAGCTGTGGCAGCATGATGTATGTTGTTCGTGCACCAAACGAGTAAACAAAGAATGGCGGAGTGGCATCAGGTGAATACAGTCCATTTTAAGGCAACACGATTATGTACTTTGACCAAAGATTCCCTCCTCAAAAAAAAAAAAAAAAAATAGGAACGGTCTCTACCAATGCGAAAAAAACTATTTGAAGCGTGTGGTTGAGACGGTGGCTGATGGGGCGGGGTGTGCTTTGCGGACAGTTTCATACCGATACAAGAATAACGAAACGCCATAACGCAGCCAAACCGAATCGGCGTACCCCGGCTGATCGCATTCTCTCCCCTCCGAACGACATGGAATTTCCCATGTCGTTCGAGTGAACAGCGCTCCCACCAGTCACCGTCTCGGCCACGCGCTCGAAGGTAATTAAAAACACGCTAGTTGGACCATACGGTTACTCTGGTTGGACCCTGCCTCAGATCGCATCATGTTATCCCCAATAGCGAAAATTATCCCCAAGGAATAGCGAGACGAGGTACACTACAACCTTCCTTACAACAAACGATGACTGCAAAGGGACCCATTAAAAAATAAAACAATAACACTACAAGACAGTGGTAAAACTTAAAAGGTATCGATCCGACTAATCTATTCACCCTCCGGATGTCTTAAAATGCAGTGATCACTTTGACTAAGGACGCGAAAGGCCACCGTAGGTTTCTATACACAAGTTCACAGGTTCCAAGACCGGCACCGACCCTCCTGTTCCCACCACACCCGCATGTCACTGTACGTAGTTTTCTCTCTGAAGTCCTTAGCGTGTAATTTAGAACATAGCGTACAGAACTCCTCTTTGGACCAGGAGAGTATTTTGTTGCACGACCTCCAGTCGAAATAACTTTTGTACGCGCTAAAGTTCTTCGCCACGCGTGTCAGGTGTTCGGCAAGATGCTTCGGACTTTTGAAGCTGAGGGCATCGATGAAGGAACGAGGAGGAGCGACTCGAGTATAGTTGGCACCTCCGAAAACCACCGGCACCATGTCGTACCTGAGGGCTGTGAAAAACTTCTCCGTGATATAGTCTCGGCATATGGAGTTTTCGAAAGCAAGCATGAAAAAGTACTTCCGCTCAAAATCGGAGTAGCAGGAAGTTCCCCGACTTCTCGAGCACTTGTAGTCTCCGCACAGGCCGTACACGTCAACCTTGAGGTACTTCTTCAGTTCTTTCACGTACGCTTCCCGCCTGCCATCCGTGCCGCAGTGGCTCACCATCCAGACCGCCATCACCGACTTGGACTTCCAAAGTGCACTGTGATTCTTTTTCGGAGCCACGTCCTCCTTCCTCTCCAGCTGGCCGTACTGCACGAGTATGTCAGAGTCGAAGCGATAGGTCATAGTCCAGTTGAACATGTTCATCATGTAGTTGAAACCTGCGAAGATGGAGTAAGGCGGAGGTTCCATGGACCAGAAGACCCACTTCTGAGAAGGGGACCTTATTTGGGGCAGGTTCGCCATGTCAATGTCCCGGATATGAAACACGACAGCGTCGCTGAACTCCAGGCGACTCCTGTCATGGCTAAGGATGCACGAGCGGCTGCAATTCGTAGTCAACATTTCACCAGTCCTAGAATTGTTCAGGGATCCGATCCACCTGCCGTAAAACGAAGTCCAAAGGAGAATTCTGGGAACTTCCTTGGTGACATTTGCACTGTCCCGGTTGTACCAGGGGTAATAGGACCACTTGACCGGTGACCGGGCGCCCCCTATTTGCCGGAATGTTGGTCGAATTGGACTGAACGAGAAGAGCCACAATAACAGCAGGAGAGACACGAAGATGAAGATCCTTGTCCACTTGGACGGCGTCATTTCCGGCCAGATGATGCAGTATACGTCCCCTCCGTGGCAGCGACATTTGGGTCCCTGAAACGTTGAAGACTTTCATGTAAAACAATCCCCAGCTTCCAGCACTTATTTTGTTTTTCATTTGTAGTTAAGAAACAAACACACCCACCCGTATTCACCAGGCGCGACTAACTAGCGCCGTTTTAAGGTTAGTAGCACGACTAACTAGTCGCGAGCTAAACGGGAAATCCGCGACTAACGAGCGATTATGTTCTGCGATATTCACGAGCGCGAAGCGAGCGGGTGACTATCTAGTCAGAACTAAAACGCGGAAGTGACGTAAAAAGATAGGTCACGCATATGCATACTTAAACGCCACTGCGTAAATGGGTATTTTATCGTATAAAAACGAATATTTAAATGTTTATCAGGAAGAAAAAGTTACAATAAGAGACATTTTGTCCGAGACAGAGTTTTACAAAGGAAAATTTAAAAACAACGCCAGGGAGAAACACGGAAGCCGCATTGCCAGCGACATAATCAAATATGGAAGCGCCCGTAAATGCGTTTTTTTTCTCGTCGTCCAGCGCCCTGCTGAGATCTCTTTAGCGGTATCTCTGACCGCTGAACATGGCTATTTACGCATTATTTGCGCCTCCAATTCTTTCTAGATGTGTCCCCCAGCGTACCGAGACAGTAAGTGCTTTGTTAGCGCTGGCGGTCAGCGGTGATACGAGTCGGCCATGGCGCTGAGCCGCTAGTCGCCCGCTAAACACCGGCTAAACTAGCCCTACCCCATGACTAAGATTTGTTAGTCGACTTCTTAGTCGCGCGGGGCGACTAGGCCCTAAACACGACCGGTGAATACCAAGCACTCACTTAGCGGTGACTATCGCTCGCCACGTGATCATTTTAGTCGATGACGTCACTAGTCAGTGGTTAAACAGGCGCTACTCGCGCCTGGTGAATACGGGTGACTAAGTTTTATAAAGCAATTGTGCCGTATCTTCCAGCTGTCACTGACTACACCCATTCACGAAGGATCCCACCCTATGTGTGCTCTGTGCCGTGGCAGTCTAAACCCGTCAATACACCGGTAACCGACATTGGGAATTTGCGCATGTCATGACCGCAACTGGAATTCAGCGTAGAGACAATCTGTCGTCTCACCGTGGACCCGCGATCCATTGAACAAGTAGAGAGGGAGAGAGAGGGAGAGAATAAATGAAGGCTGTGGAAAGATTTGACCGAAAAGAGATGAAGTGCACTGTACGCTCCCTTGCCAACGTTGATATCTCCTTCTCTCGCCTAAGTCTTTCGTTCGTGTGACGCTGGCAGTGTACAAAGGCGAACGCTATAGACCTTTGCATCGTTTATCACCCGGGAGAAAAATGCTATCACTGAGCTTTGGACGCATGCGCAGAGTCCGATATACCGCAGAGCAGAGCAACAGCGCATGCACAGAAGGCGTTCCACAGCCCAGCGGAAGGCGGTTTTTTGCTAAGGTCTATAGTGTTGGGTTGGAATACCATGTTTATGCATGGTTCAATTTTTGCTTTACTGCAATCTAGAACGTAGCTCGGTCGGGCTCGAAGGTATCAGCAAATTCGGTGTAACCTTGCACCGACGCTACCGAGACCACACAACGGTTCAGCAAATCCCGATGTTGCAGGAAGCACTGTTATATTGCCGTTCACAACACTTGCGTACTAATTATTATTTTCATTGTAGTTCATTGTAATTTAATGCCTCTTTAGCCTCGGTATTTGCAGAATTTAAATTACAGTTACGATTACCAATTTTGACACGAGAAAATACACTGAGCGACTGCATCATTGCCCTTCTGCCAACTCGTGGGGCTTGCCGGCGTCAGCAGGTGGCCTGGTGCTGACGTTTCGTTAATTAGTAATGCGACGTTGATTTGTGAAGAAAATGAAATAACGTTTATTTAACTGGGTTAACTTCGATTACATGAATAGGCTTTCACATCCGTTACATGGCGAGCATCGGGTCGTTCTGTCGACGAGACGATCTCTTCCCCCCTCTCACTTTCTGGAGTGCCTGGCTAGCTTCGGAGCAACAAGAAGATCAAATTGCGTTGTTTCATATATAAATCTCTCTCTTCCTCTCTCACCCCGAGGCAGGTGCCAGAAAGGGGGTTGACCTGCAGACATGTACGTAACGAGTTACTTCTACCTATAGACGCTTGCAAGCACGGCCTCTGGGCGCCGCCATCTTACTACTGGTGTGGGTAGATCGTCTGATAATCAAGCATTGCTTTGAAGTGCCCACGGTCGCAGCAGTGCTTGATTATCAGATGATCTACCCACACCAGCAGCAAGATGGCGGCGCCCAGAGTCGGTACATTCCGTCTCACTAAAACCGTGCAGTACAGCCAAAGCTACAGCGAAGAGAGAGTATCTCAGCCTGTTTAAGAAGAGGGAAAGGAGGAACAGAAGAGTAAGGCTGAGAATACGAGCCTTTTTCTCCCGTTCCTCTTTTCCTTCCTCTTGAAAAGGTTTAGACACGCTCTCTACCCCGTGTCTTGGGCTCTACTGCACGGTTTTAGTGAGACAGAGCATAGTTACCTTTTTTCGGTAACGAGCAACCTAGTTAGTCACTTTTTTTTTCAAGAAATGAACGAGTAACATAGTTACTTGTAAGGCCAAGTAACGAGCAACGATATTTTGTTACCTTTGAGGAGTAACGATTACAACACCGTTTAAACAGCCTCGTTTTAATTCGAACCTGAGTAGGCGTCTATTGTGACAGAGGCAGATGGGCAACTCGAAGAAAAGTACGAGAGTATAGCAACGTTTATCGCTGAACACGCCAGTAGAATTCTACAGCTGGGAATAATGTCCCTCACCCAGCGAACACAAAGACGTTAGTTGGTTGAACCCTCCAGAATCGTGTGCAGACCGAATGTAAACCCGGAAGTTGCAAACGCGAGAAGGCACAGAACCTATTGTCAACTTTGAAATTTAGAAGCAGAGAGAACAAGAGAGAGGGAAATCCCAGATTCACCAGCCCTTCCTGAAGCACAACACTGCCGTTTTTTCGAGCGCGTCGGTAGAACGACTCTTCAGCGTCGCCGGAGATGTATTCCCAAGGAAGCGGGGCAACATAACTGATGAAAACTTCGAGAGGCAGTTATTGCTTAAGTCCAACGACTACTGAAAAGAAAACAATAAACCATGAAACAAAAGCAGTTGTGTATTTGGACGTTAAAGTAACGAGAATAAAGTACCTCACATTTTAGGTCAAGTAACGCGTTCTTTTTGAGAATCGGTAACGAGTAACGTATGTAGTTGCTTTTTGAGCGAGTAACGGTATTCCGGTACTTTTATGGGGGCCCGGAAGCACCAAGTCGAACTTGGTGCTCCCGGGCTCGAGAAACGTCACGAGTGGCGGATAAACGTCCGGTGTGAGCTCACCATGTAGGCTCAGGTTAGACTTTACAAGCTGGGCTAGCCAACACCGGCATGCTCATGGATGCCGAGAAGCGCAATTCAAGCGTTCGTGGTAGCATTTTGAGGGCACCATTCACAGGAAAATTCGGATAATTGCCTAATTTTGGCGCCTAAAACTGATGTACGTAAATCCCCCCCCCCCCACAAAAAAAAACAAATAACATCAACAACAGGTAGTTGCAAGAAACTAGGGGGAAAATAATAGAGGTCTTTTCTACTGCGGTAGACCATCATCCAAGGGGAAAGCAGGGTCACGCCCGTACAGCAGGTAAAAGCGTGAAGCGCAAACCGTCCGTATCTGCAAAGTATACCAACACCACATCAACCCCACTCCCCTTCAGAAGAAGCGGCAATTCGCATCATCTGCATCAATGTTTTGGTGGCTCGTTACACGAGGCCGTTAGCGGCTAAATGATAAGCCGCAGTCGTTATCTGAGCACCTGCCAACCGCTGAGCGGCCTATAGGCAGCAGTGCGCTGTCATGTTAAGCAGGTGGCTCAGAACAATAAAATCGCGAGTGTCATTGATTACGCGTGAATTTGTTCATAATCGAGGACAAGATGTCTTTGCCCATATACATGACATTGTAGGAGCATTGCAAGCGCGTCACTGGGCGGTCGGCCCGCACATCAGGGTACTTTGAGATAGTCGGACGTCGATATGTAATGCCCGAAAAAACCTGAAGGGTGAATAAATAAATGAGCTGCCTGGAAACTTTATCTAGGATATCTACAGGCAAGAATATCGCCTTGTGTAGAATGCTGCGTTGCAGAAAACGCAGACGACTAGGCTGACGGCGATACAGACACGTTGCACGTTCTGCGTAGCGTGCAGAAATATAGACGGCGGAAATACTGCAACTTATGCAAAATGCGGCTCGTTCTGTTCTGTTTAGGGGCATTACAGACAGGTTGAATGGCGTGTGCACCGCACTAAACTTCTTTTCTTTTTTACGTCGAAGCTGTATATGACCCGATGGCCGTTTTTTTTTTTTGTTTTTTGTTTTTTTTGTTTTCGCGTCCGGACAGAAGAGTAGTCGACAGAAAACCATTGGGCACGCCTTATCATCGTTCGCGCGGGCCTTCTATCATGTGGTTTTACACTTGTTTCAATAAGAAAACCTCAAAACAAGTGTCAAAACCACATTATAGATGATAAGGCGCGCGTGAACAATGCGAAGGTAGAATTTATTTCCTACCTTTAACGTTGCTGTTAGTTACTCAGAAAGAAAGAAAAAGAGAGAGAGAAAGAAAAAAAAAAGAGTGAGAGAAAAAAAATCATTTACTCCATCTATCCTCGGGCATTGGTGACCAAAGGGTTAAATCCCTCAGGGCTGTCTCAGGGGGGCACCGGTGGTTTCAGCCGGAGCCTGGTGGGATGTCGTGCAGGCCGGGGATTGTCGTGTAGGCCTAGGGGTGGCGTGCAGGCCTGGGGGGCTACTTAGAGTTGAATTTCTAAGTGAGCCAAATTTACCGAGGCTGTTAGATACCATTCTAAGTGCCTGGTTCGTGGGACTGAGGTGTTTTCCTCGCTTTGATCTTCAGAAATCAGACATGACTTACAGCCGCGGTCACACTGTTCACACGTCATACGAAGGACTCGGAGTTCGTTGCAGACATTGTGACAGAATTATCTGCCGACACGCCTTTAGCATGTTTGAAGCAGAACGTTTCACGTAAGAAAGAAAGAAAAAAAGATAGCGCTATAGTTGTAATAACAAGGAAACTCGTTTGCAATAATACAATACACACATTTCTTTACGCACGATAAATGCCAGCACTCGGAGGACGGTCTTGCTACCGAGCACGTCTTTCTAATTTTACTTAAACTTTTTTGTTTGGTTCAGACTCTGCTGCGCCTCAGTGTCTTTTCCTCCATCTGCCTTCCTTTCCTTTTTTCGTCTCCTTCTTCTTGTTTCTGTTCCTTCTACCTTTAAGTTTCTATTTCGTACCTAAGTTTCGGGTTATGTTGCAAAATGGTAAACATCCACCAGCCTGCCTGTACCTCAACTGTGTTTCTGTTTGTCTTTCCTTTTTCAGTCTCTCTTTGAACGGACTCCGTGTTAGAGCCATCGGGCTGCTAATTTTTATTAGGGGTGTGCGAATAGTGATTTTTAAAACCAAATTGAATACGAATCGAATAACTGTGGCACCGAATCGAATACGAATACGAATCGAAAAATTTTTGAATAGTTTCCGAATAGTGAGTAGACAGCTACTAAAGAGGAGCAAAGGGATTATAAAATTACTTTCATTGTTCCAGAATGTTTCTTAAAATTATTGTAAAAACTCGACTAGATAATATTGACTAGAGTTCAACGCTATATAATTAAATAAAGACAAAAGCTACTAAAATATTAAAATGCTAAACATAATATCATGGTTCACGCGGATGCTGAACGTAAAATCACAGTTCGCGTGAGCATGGTACATCCTGAAGCGTTGTGCTTAGTAGGAACTCTACATTCTCTTTTTATTCCTTGTTATAGTAGATGTCCTTGAATCGAGGATCAAGGAAGGTGGCAAGGGCGTAATGTGCCTGTCTGCTTACGTCCAGGAACCTTGCTTTCACTGATCTGAGAAGATTCGGGGAAAACAGATTGTCTTGTTCCACTTGCGCTCTCAAAAAGCAACATCTTCACACACTGAACAAGTGGAACATCCAAAGGGTAGGGAAAGACTCGACACAAGCAGCTGTTGTGGCTTCTTCAATTCCGAAAGCGTGCACGAGCATCTCGTGCGAAAGCGATTCCTAAAGGCTGAACAGGATGTAAGCGATTCAGCGAGCGACGAGACGAGCGACAGCGACGAGAGTCAGCAGCGAACGGCGATTTCTCACTGTCACTCGTCACGTCGCTTGGTGTTTTGATTTCTAGAAAACGTCCTCATCGCCTTGGTCGCTTGCTCACGCCACTTTCATGCGGCTTGCCTCATCCCGCGACTGGCCGAGCGACAGTGAAGCGGGTCGACGTCGTCTGTCTCGTCTCTCGGCAAATCGCTGCCGATGATGACAGTCACTGTCTGGGAGAATAGGGTACGTATTTGCATCTTGCAGACACGTATGGCAGGCGTGCCGGCGCCTTGTGGGACGCCTGGGAAGGAAATCTCGCGGCGAGACACCGTAACGACTATTCGGAAATTATTCGAAAAATATTCGAAACTTTTGAAATTTATTATTTGATTCGATTAACGAATCGAATAGGGTAATATTTGATTCGTTATTCGAAAATGGAGAATATTCGCACACCCCTAATTTTTATTATTGATTTGTTTTGTATATTTTCGACTTTTTCTCAGCCACTTTGTTGCTTACAAACACCGGCCGTCTGCTATGTTACGGCCGTACTCTTGATTTTCTTTCTTTGAACTTCGATGCATTTGTGGCGTCTGCAAACTTGTTTTTTATTCGCGATAACTTTTTGTTTTGGTTTGGGATGGAGCGCTCGAAATTGTTCTTCTGTTTTCAGTTTCGCTTTATTCTTACTGCTGCAATATTTATAAAGTGCTTGTGTATACAGTCATTCTTTTTGTCCCCTTTGATGTGTTGTGGTTATGTGCATCTCTGCTTGTGTTCACGCTTGTAACTGGTCGGCTTTCTAGCGATATCCGCTTGGCTGAATGGTGCTCTTACTTTGAAGTTTGGGCATCATTTTGTGATCACATATATTCTGAGAAGGCGACATGACAGGGTTTTCACGTTGTACCTCACATCTAAAGTAAGTTTTGAGAATACAGGTCAAATGGGTAAAGCCTTCTTTACGCTTTTCAGACGTGAATCAGTCGTATGTAGTAATCTGCCCTACTTAATAAATAAACTATGCATCGCAGAAAGCTCTAACTCCTTGAAAATATGACGCTAGCGGTTGGGATAGGTCGCGAAAGTTTGAGAACAATACGTTGCCTGGATGATGGATCAAAAGATAATTGATGAAAACGAGATTTCTCTAAGAGCCGAAGTTCACCTAAGCTAAATATCAAGAAAGCGAGAATCGACAGTGTCTTGCAAAGAAAACAACAACAGCAACCGTAACAAGAACAACAACAATAACAAAACCTTGTCAGCAAGGTAGAAAACACTATCCTCTTTCTTGGTGACTGAACAGTTATTACTGATTTAAATAACTCAAACGTTCACGCCGTCAGTTCTTGTTTTAACGATATTAGGCTTGGGTGGGCATCGGCGCATAAAAACAAAAACAAAAAAACTTTCGTTTTTTTTTCAATTCTCTCTTGGTCCAGGTAACGTCGTATTCTCAAACTTCAGCGTTCTATCGCAACCACTAGCGTCATATTCTAACGGAGTTTGAGCTTACTGCAATGCAAAGTTCATTTACCTGGGAAGAAAAACATGGTTCCCCTTTTTCGGAAACTCTCTGTACTTCCGGTTCACCTACATTTACGTTGTGTTCGGGTGGGTGTGCCATGACCCTTGGTTTCCTAGCGAGGAATCGTATGAGAGGTACGCTCTAGAAATGTTCGAGTGTCGTGTTGTTAAGTGACTGATGCGTACCGGCACAAACAAACAAATTTCACAAGTATTTCGATTACCTTGGGACGAGGAACGCCACCGATGACGCAGGTCCTGTGTGATCGCAAGACCATAGCGCAGGACGACGGCATTGGCAGACGGTGCTAGCCTACTTCAATGTGCTACCGAAAAGTGGCGCAACGCTACAAACGCGAGAAACTCGACGCGATCGAGGCACTCACGAGTTCTCAAAACTCACGCTCACGCTCATACTTACACTCACCACAATCACACTCATGAGTTCTCAGAACGCAAGCTCACACTCACGCTCCGCTCACAATTGTTTGAGACTCGAAACAAAAAGTTTTTTTTTTTTTCGCTTCGTTTATTACCAGATTGCTATTCGCTCGCTGAAACGGGTCGAGTAGACGTACTGGGACAGAGATGATCTCAGCGCAGCTGTTTTCACCAGCGCATAGAGGGAATGTGTACTCGTTTTTCATGCCTTTTGTTTAAAAAAGAAAAGTTAGCCCCGGTTGTGGGTTTGAACGTTTTGTAGGGCTGTGTGCTCTGGCAAGCTGACGTTGATTAGAAAATAAGGTCTGCTGATATACCCGATGTCTTTATATATAACTATGTAAAACAGGAAATGGTCCTGATTTTGATAAAAATTAAATGAGTGTATTAGAAATTTTGCTCGCTGGGAACATACGTAAATGATGTTTTTGGCCATACATGGTTTTGTAGTACAAATAAGCAGAGTTCAATGTTGTACCGAACTAGTTCAAAATTTTTAGGAGGTGTAGATAAAGAGTGCTTGCTTTGCATATCGTGGCCCTTTTATCATTTTCATGTTATGTTGAGAGCTATAATTCTTGCAATATGTATTTCATGGGAGTAAATTCACGATCACTTTCCACGACAACTGCTCAGTTTTTACGTCTGAAACTCATAAAAGTTATTAATGGGTATAGCCTCAATATGTGTGCCAAATATCATTAAGATTGATGCTCAATGTGTGTTTTAAGGCTCGCGTGAAATTGAATAAAAATCGCAGAAATAAGCAAACATTGTTTCGTAGTACTAATGCACCGCTGTTAGTTTTCAACACAAGGTATCCGAACTTCTGGCAGGCAAACCTAATTATTTGCACGTTGGGAAACCATGACCCTTTTTTTTTACTTTGTGTTTAGTGTTTCTGAAAAAAAAAAAAGAAGAGGTTGAACTGCAGAGAAATGCACCTTCTTTAGAAACGAAACTGTAATTTTAATATATATATGTTTTACCGCTTGAAAGGTAATGTTAGTGCAAACATGATAGATTATTGTCGCGTATAAAAATTACCAGTTTCTAATTTCAGTAAACGTTGTTTACCGTTGTCTAAAGTCAACAAAAATAATAGCAGGTTCTATTTGAGTTTTTATGCCAGATTGTGCCATCTGTAGAGTTGTGACCACAATTGAAGAACTTCTTGTTCAGGAAATTTTCTAGGGTGGCGCTGATTTTGTTCTTGACATATAGACGCTTTTAAGAAGATGTGCATAGGCGCAGAGAGGTTCACTTTAATCCTGTGGTAGTGAGATAGGTTATTGAGGGGGAACGGTGGCCGAGTGGGCTAGCGCACACCAGCGATATTCCGTGCCACTAGAGTCGGTTACACGTCAAGAAGGTAGCGGCAAATGCCCCTCAAAGGGAAGCTTGCATTCCTCCGCCACCAATCGCGTCCCGTTGTTTCCGTGACGTCACGACCTGCCCGCACCGATCTTGTTCTGGCAAATGAATATTTTCAACATGGCTGCTGGGCAGATTTTCTACCACTCCAGTATCTTGCAGCAATTATTCTGTTTTTAATGCGGTTTTTCACTTACCCGAGCATACGTCGCTAAGTCGTAACCGCGTCCACTTTTATTCGCAATAGGTTCTGCGCGACAGCGTGAGAATCCAGTGATAGCATTGCCATCGAAAATTTCGAAACGGGAGTAAGGCCTAGCATCGTACATACGTCGAACGCCGTCTGCTTGTCTGCCTCAGGTTGCGCCTGAACATCGTGACGGCATCGGCTTTTTTTTTCGCAGTGGTTTCCGTGGAGCGACGTTAAAATGCAGCGGTCACCAAACTTTTCTTTATCAAGTGTAGTGGGCTGTGCGGGAGGGGCATCAGTGAACAGCGAATACAGTGTCTTCACCCGATTTCGACCGTATCTTTGCTGGCGTTAATAAATAGTCTGTTTACTGAAATGACGCCTTCGAAGCAGTATGTATTCATCTGTAAAACGTGGCGTCCTTGTCAAGTTTCCGCGTCGCAATAAGCTGCACGGTAATATATGACTGCGATAGTACCCTCGGGTGCACCCTCGTTCGCAATGATGAGCTGTTACATACATGTGGCATACAAATGATAAAGCCAGTGATGCGTATGTTACAAACATTTAATTGATATTGTTTTCGACGTTACGAAGCTGATGTCTTCTTTTGAAAAAAATACCAGAGAATTTGAGGGAAGCAGATTTGGTTCTCTCAAATGCTTCCGAACATTCTGCTCGCTCTCAGAGGTCCTATCAGTCGTATGTTTATGCTTCGAAACCCGGGTACGTGACGCGTGTACCTCCACTCGCGTCGCGTCGCGGCCTGAGATATTAGGGAGTTTTCGTAGACCGCGTTTGCCCCTCCGCTAAGCCCTCCGGAACGAAGCAGCCACTAGTGCGCCGGCGCGCCGATGGCCTTGACTGTAGAGTTCCGGCTAGCGTAGCTGGTTGCGGAGAGCGTTGCGGGACAGCGGAAACGATCTACGAAAACTCCCTATTACCGGTAAACACGCACCACCTTTTCCAATTTACTTTAGAAGGAAAATGTGTCCACATTATTGGATCGCAGCATTGGTTTAATAATTTGTAAAAGATGAAAAGTATGTCAATAAAAATTGATTGCAAGGGCAGCTTCCCTCTTCATGAATTGTGGCTTTCTTATATGCGAAATATTTGTTTAAATCAAAAATTGAAAACATACCGAATACTCAGATGTCCTGATCTTGATCTGAATGCAAGTGGCAGAATGATTTGTATTTATAATAATAAAATCAACAATCTTTGAATCAAGCAACAGCTCAAACCGCCTAATTACATTTCTGATGTATGTTTATCTCTGCATTATACCAGGCCGTAGATGCGAACGAGCTCTTCAGAGTCTGCCATCATCTTTCTGGTCTACCTTGGCAGCGACAGACTCGTGTAAAAAACATATTGAGCTTCTTGGAGGCAACTTTGCAGTCCTCATTGTCAGAGCCTCCATGGAACCATCGGAAAGAAGGGTCCCTGTCGTTTTATCGATACATTTCATCAACTTTTTACGACTCTCGTTTCATTGACACTGATTGTTTCATCGATACTGCCACACCGTGCTGTGAAGTTTCATCGACACACAAATTGCACGCTGTAGGAACATTTTGTAGTGCGTTTATCACTGGGGCACATGTTAAATTATCCGACCCCCCCCCCCCTCCCCCCAAGTTCACGACGCTTGGCGGCGACAGTCTCCAGCAGTTCATTACGAAAATGGGGGCCCAACCCGGCCCCCCCCCCTTACATGCCGCTTCGCAGCAGCGTGTAAGGGTGGTCCTGCCCCCGTGCATGTACCCGTACCCTTGCTCACCAACAAACCAGCGCACCCCTAACCAAATAAAAAGGTTGTCGACGAAACATAGCAAGATATGTCGATGAGAGAGTGTCGATGAAACAATCTGTTGATAAAACGTCGCAGCGTTGATGAAACGAACTGTCGGAGAAATGTCATTTGATGAAATGAGTGGCACCGCACAAAAAGCCTGTTTTCGAGCCGCGTTACTTAAACACTATAGCAGGCATCATTTTTGGATACCCATTGCCAGACAAAACACACTCTAAACAAAAAAAGAAAATGAATTTCACGCTCCTCTGCTGTTAAAGTTCACGACCTGGAATTGGATAAGGAGCCATCAGGCAAATTTGAAATGGTTCTGAACTGGACAAGATGGACTCGTTATCGGCGTAGTTGGTGCAAAATTATGACGAGTACAGCGGGCTCGGGCCTGAGAGCTAAGGGTTAACGTGAAGCTTCCCAAGCCGAGGGGTATGGCGAGTGCACACCGACAGTGGGAAGCGACCACCTACCTATCTGATCTCGTTGCAAGCCTTAGACCTGAGCCTTCAAAAGGCTCTGCATGATTCGTTGTATGAGATAACTTTTAGCAGCCCATTAGACTGATCCTACAATTCCGCTTCAATAGTACATCCCCAGGCCTTCCAGGAGGCGACCCATTTGATCCGGGTGCGAGAAGGGACCCCAAATCGTGACCTGCACTATATATTTGACCTCTGGGCCAGCTAATGGGGGCACTACAGCAGCACCAACGGAAAAGGGGATTACGCCTGTTACAGACTATACCATCACAAAACCCAGAAATACCGCCATTCATTCTAAACCAGCTTTAGAAGCCACCCAAGCACTCAAAAACGACCTTTCAGTACTTCACAACTCTGTCCTCGGCAACAAGTCTGGCTGCAATATGTGCATTGTGGTTCTTATCGGCTTTAAAAACGTTTGATTTAATCCTCTACATTGCACTGGTCCGGGAGGCTCAAAACTGAGGTCTCCATGAAAGACCGCTTCACTTCATCACAGTATTTCTGCAAGACGGACGATATCAAGTTTGAGTCGAACTGAACTAGGCCCAGTTACTGGCATTGGCATTCCCCAGATCTCCGTCCTCTCACCAATCCTTCATCAATGTTGTAGCCGACTTTTCCTCACGTCAAGCAATCGGTGCTGTTTTTACGATATATTTCAAGAGAGTACAATGGCGCCTCTTAAATTCAAGAAATCTATGCCACACCACTTCAGACCGCACTTCGGCGCACAGGGCAGCCTGCTCCTCATCCACCACGAGGTGTTAGCCAACTCGCCGAAGTGCGCACCAAGAGTCATAATGGCCGTCGACTTCAAGGGAACTTTCGACGTCTCTATTATGCTTCGAAACGGAGCACTAGCACTAGGATTTTGCTCTCCACTGTGCTAACACAAGGTATTGTTATTCCCAGGGTGGCCTCAGTCGTGTGAGTGGCCACAGACGTCCAGTTTATGCATCGAAACAGATCATTGGCAGTTAGAGTTAGCTGGCCGCAGTGCTGACGCACGTTATTGTTATTCTCAGAGTGGCTTCGGTTGTGCTAATGGCCACCGACGTCCAGTTTATGCATCGAAACAGATCATTGGCAGTTAAAGTTAGCTGCCCGCAGTCCTGATGCACGTTATTGTTATTCTCAGAGTGGCCTCGGTCATCTGAATGGCCACCGACGTCCAGTTTATGCTTCGAGACAGATCATTGGCAGTTGTAGTTAGCTGCCCACAGTGCTGACGCACGTTATTGTTATTCTCGGAGTGGCCTAGTCGGTCATGTGAATGGCCACCGACGTCCAGTTCATGCTTCGAAACAGATCATTGGCAGTTAGAGCTAGCTGCCCGCAGTGCTGACGCACGTTATTGTTATTCTCAGAGTGGCCTCGGTCGTGTGAATGGCGACCGACGTCCAGTTTATGCTTCGAAACAGATCATTGGCAGTTAGAGTTAGCTGCCTACAGTGCTGACGCACATTACTGATATTCTCAAAGTGGCCTCGGTCATGTGAATGGCCACCGACGTCCAGTTTATGCTTCGAAACAGATCACTAGCAGTAAGAGTTAGCTGCCCACAGTGCTGTCACACGTTATTGCTGTTTTCAGAGGGGCCTCGGTCATGTGAATGACCATAGGCGTTCCCTTTAGACTTCGAAACAGAGCACTGGTACTGCGATTTCGCTCTCCGCTGTGCTAACACACGGCTTTGTTATTCCCAGAGGCCTCAGTCATGTGAATGGCCACAGACGTCCCATTTATGCTTTAAAGCAGAGCAATGGCAGTGATCTGTTGTGTCGTTTTTCTTAGACAAAAAAGATCTTATTTGCAATAAAAATTCTATTTGTTGCGTAGCAAAGATGTTTAGACAGCGGGAAGGGCCAATTGCATTTGATGTCTTTGCTGTAGATGGGCTGCAAACGTTTGTTTTCGCGAAGTTGAAATCTATACTGGTGATTCATGGCACAGTGCAATGTATAGACCAGCTTAGACATTATCGCAACAAAAATAAAAAGTTTGTCTGGTGGCTGCATATCGAAATGCTATACGGCAACGAGCAGAGAAACATGACAACATGAGACACGGGAGGTCAGTGGTGGACAAGAAAAACAATCCGATTTTAAAGCATATGAGTGGTCCTTAAAAGGACCGTTTTGTGTTCCGAGATGTTCCAGGCTTTCTACTCGGTCGCAAGAGTGTGAACGGCGCTTAATTGTGGCGTTAAGCTTCGTCAAGGGGCTCGACACCAGACAGGTCACTCTCGGATGGGGTGTCCTCTCCATCCAGCTAGATGATGATGGGCTGGATGTGGGCACTTGTGGTACCGCCTTGTCGGAACGTTGCTTCAATTTCAATAACGTGCCTGACAGCATTAATCCAGTTGTCAGTGGTGACCTTGTCAACTTCTTCGTTGAGGAGTGTCCCCACGTCGACAATCTTGAACGTCGTGTTTCGGGCAGCAATGTCGTTCTTGATCTGCGCCCATATCAGTTCAATGGGGTTGAACTCGCAGTGATACGGTGGGAGCCTGATCACAGTGCAGCCAGCCGTCTCGGCAGCAGTGTCCACACGATACTTTAGGTGCTGTGGCTCCAACAAGGTTACAATGTCGAGCAGCTGCTTTTTCAGCATCTTGGGGTCCCATGAAATGTTTTTAGACATCAGCCACTGTCGGATGTCGTCCTTGCGGGAACTCGTCGTCGGCACTGCATCCTACCGCCGTGAATGGTAAGAAGCGTTGTCCATGACGATAACGCTTCCTACCGGCAGTTTGTCGAGGACACCGTCGAACCACTTCTCGAAGCGGGCGCCATCCATTTCCTCGTGGTAATCGCCGGTTTTTTGTCCACGGAACACGTCCAGGCAGCCGTCGACGAAGCCTTCATCGCTGCCGATGTGGGTGACAATAAGACGCTGGCCCTTCCCCGATGGCTGCTTGAGGCCAGTCGAGAGACCACGCATGAAGGCGTCGTGAGACGAGGCCACGGTCGTGTCTACCCACACCCTTGAGACAGTGTGCCCTGATGTCACCTACGTCTCGTCCAAGTAGAAGATCTTCCGATCATCTTGTCGGTGACGTGCGATCTCATGCAGGTACTTCTGCTGCCAGGCGACGATGTCCTCTCGTTCGATCAGCCGCGAGTTTCGTTCCCTCTTGTCATGCTCGAATCCGATGTCGTGGAGAAGGCAACGCACAGTCCAAGCCTTCAACGAGGGAAGTTGAGTGCTCGCGTGGAACTCGGCCGTCATCTTCTTGACCGTGGGAACCTCGTTCCGTTGAAAGAAACGGTGGACGCACGATCTCAGCGCGCACAACGTGAAGTCGCCGTACCTGACTTTGCGCCGCCTCTTGCCTTCTCTTGCTGGGCGCTTCCGAGAAGGTGTCACAACTTGTCCCTCGGTTTCTTTCGCCTGCTTCCTAATCTTGAGGATGGTGCGTACACCAACGCCAAGCAGTTTGCTGACTTTGATGCAGGACTCCTCCACAGTGAGGCCGGGCTGGCCGGGCTTGGCGGGCGGTTCGGATCGCACCTGAACGTACGCGTTCATTATCAGCTGCCGTGCAACTCGGTTGAGGACATCGCCGCTCTTATGCTTCTTGCAGAGGCGCCTTGGCGTAGACGGCGAGGCTGCACCAGACTCTCTTGACGAAGAAGAATCGGAGGAATTGCATTCCGCTGCCTCCACGTTGGGATTCATAACGGAAAAGGAACGACGACTTCGGATTTGTCAAAACACGAATCGCAGGAACTTTCAAAACCCGAAACGCAGGTTTTTTTGACAAACGCAGCAAATGCACGGAATGTACCTAATTCGTGTAGTAAGGTTATCAAGCTAAAACCAACAACCATATATGCATTACTTATAAAAATTCCAATTTTCGTTGCACTGAAGCCTTCATTTTACTTCAACCTTCCGGAGCGAGTAATTTGCCTCGGCTAGGTGGCGCAAGCTGCCGCACGCTACAAGGTCTGTCTGTAGTCAATATCTATCCATTGAAGAGAGAGAGAGAGAGAAAACATCTTTATTGACCCTCAGTTCAGGGTGTCGAGGTGGTGTCCAGGAGGACGCCATTCAGAAGGGTGAGGATAGGTGGATCATGGGGGATTGGTGGCGTCTTTCGATGCCTTCAGCTTTTCTTCAATCGTTGTGATGTGGTGAAGAAGGGCGTCGAAGATGGCGGGCACGTGTTGATGATTTGTGGGAGAGAGCCACTCTTTCCATGTCGTGGGCTGAAGCCCGGGAGGGAGCTTGGAAAGTGTAGAGCGGATGGATGGTTGTGCATGGAGGCATTGCCAGTAGGTGTGCGTGTTGTTTGGGTAGCCAGTGCAGAAGGGACACTTAGCTGTGCCCTGAGCGCCTTGGAAGAGATGAGTATAGTGTGGGGAGGATAGCGTGTGGGTCTGTGCTCGGCGTGGAGTGCTGGCCTGTTGTCGGGAGAGTGTGGGAGGCGGTGGTACGAGGGTGAGTCTGGATTCGCGGAGTTGTCGGAGTGTGTCGGAGCGCTGTTGATGGTATTCATTGCGCTGGAGTTGGGGGTCATAGGACGTAGGCCAGTCAATCGCAGGTCCCGGAGTGGAAGTGACTCGGGAAAGTGAATGTGCTCGTTCATTGCCTGTGTTTAGAGCGTGGCCAGGGATCCAATAGATGTAGAAGCGAAGGGTGGGGGTGGTGTTGAAAGCGGCTCGAAGCTCGCGCGACATGTAGTTGGGGAGTTGGTTGTACTGAAATGTGCGAACTGCCTTTTGGGAATCTGTCCGGACAGTGATGGAGGTGTGTCCCTCGTGGGGCTTGGCGATGGCATGGTGAATGGCGGAGCACAGCGCCTGAGTCTCCAGGAGGTCTGCCGAAGGCGCTTCGGTGTATGTTTGCCTAAGCGTTGTGTTGGTCTGGGGACAGTGAATTGCGGTGCGGCCGAGTTTGGTGCCACGGTCGTAGCTGGCGTCTGTGTAGTAGATGAGGTGCTGCTGTGCCTGAAGTGTGGCGAGTTTTTGGGATATGTTTGGCTTTATGCTTGCGGCGTTCCGGGTTGCTGTCGGGATTCATATGTTTGGGTATGGGGAGTGTGGTAATTTAGGGTATGGTATCCCAGGGAGGTGTGGTTGTTTCGATGGGAGGGAGGTGCAGGGTGTCGTAACCGAGAGAGTTGAGAATGTAGCGACCCTGCAGGGATGTGGTTAGGCGTTGCTGTTGACCCAGTCGGTGCAAGTCGACTCGCTCCTCGAGTGTGTTGAAGGGGTCCATCTGTTGTAAGTGCTCTAGGGGAGCAGAAGGCGCGTTTTCAGCGAACTATTTTCTCGACTGCGGAGGCGTCTGAAGCGGGCGCATCACGCTTATGGGAAGGAGCTTCTCCTACCTTCTTAAAACCGACTATAGTTGCGTGCAGTGCAGGCGAAGGCAACGCCAGGCGAGCGGAGTAAGGGCAAGCACTAGGAAGGCTGGGGACGAGGAGAGAGAGGAACCTCCTCTCCTCTCTAATGTTCCTAGTGCTCTCCCTTTCTCCCCTCGCCCTCTAATGCCCTCCTCTCCCGTCCCGCCTTCCTAGTGCTCGCCCTTTCTCTTTTCGCCTGGTGTTGCCGTCGCCTGCAGTGCAGTGCACACAGCTAGTGTGAGCCAGTGACAATTGCGCCCTGTGCAAATACACTACTGGCTCTCATTTTCACCCGTCGTCTCCATTTACAACGCTTACACACACACACACACACACACACACAACTAGGGACACGGAGTATAGGAGCACGGGGAGTGAAAGCTCTCGCTGCAGAACCCTGGGATCCTGGGTTCAATCGCCATCCCCGCCCGTTTCGATCTGGATGAGCATTATCCCGGCGTGTGGTCATGTATCAATACTGCGTGATGCACGTTAAAGACACCAGGCTAGCAGACGTACTGCACTGGCTATATTGCTAATCTACAGTGGGTAACAACGTCGCCATGTTCTGACAGACTAAACTTCTGCTGTATAAACAACTGAAGGCTAATTTGTTTGTTTTTGTTTTAGACAGGTTATTGAGTTCTGTACACAACAGCGTTATCTCCAAATAATTGCCTGTGGGTTAATTCGTTATTACCCATTTTAGCGGCTGGGCATCTCAGCGAGGTAACAGAAAGCCAGTTGTTGCGACTTAAACCTGGCGCTCGGGAAAGGGGGTCATTCACAGCGCCCCATTTTCTTACGTTAAGTTACGTTACGAAATATTACGTTGAAGTCACCGGGACCTCTCTGCTTTATATTAAGCGAGGCTACCAGTTCAAGGAGAAAGCATGACACGCGACATTTGAGACACGAATGGTTCGGTGACTTATACGTAACGTAACTTAACGCAAGAAAATGGGGCAGTGTGGTCGACAGCTGTACAAAAAATGAGTATTTAAATGTGTTATGTTTAGGCATGTATGATCTAACATTTTTTGAGTGAGTTAACCTTTCTGAGCGCTGGAAAAATGGCAAAATGTATAAGTTTTTGTTTAAACCATATTCATCGTTGTGGATCTTATAAGAGAATCCCAATCTAACAATTTTTCGTCTGGTCTCGAGCGATTCCAGTCTACATCTTGTGGGGATTCCTGTGGTCTCCCTTCCCTGGTGGCTGTGATAACGGCCGCGGGTTGGCACGCTCGGCCGCCTTCGCCGTGAGCTCCGACCTGTTCGTGAAGCGAAGGGTTCCCCTGTCTTGGAGCGCCCTCCCCTCACTCTCTCCCGGGGGGACCTCTTTCCGTCCCCCCGCTCGGATGCGAATCACTGCTGACAGGCGAGGAGGCTTTCGCCTCTTCTTTTCCCGCTTTCGGGAAAGGGACTCGTCCGGTGACCGCGAAAGAGATAGGACGTGTGTCGGCGACTTCTCCGATGCTTCCCCAGTCTTGGCTCTCCGGAACCCCGCCTCTGGCAGATAAGGACCTTTTCTTACCTTGCCGGCGCGGGGGGCATTTTGGATGGGGACATTGTAGTTCATTTTAAGAGTGTTCTAATAAATGCTTTTGGACTCTGTCCTTACTCTGGTACGTGTGTCGGACTCTGTCCTTACTCTGGTACGTGTGTCTTCTCTTCCGCTATATTCGAGAGAGTGAAACAAGGTAGACGATCATTGGCACCGACGGAGGTAATTTATCGAACCGACCCGCGGTAATGTAGCCCTAAACGTCGTCTATATTGTCGCGGAGGTGTGGGGACCGCGCTACTAGGTTTGACGTCTCCTTTGAGATCGCCTCCGCTGTTGGGATAACCCTTTGGTTACTCTATCTTTACCTGTGTTAGTATCTAGCAAGATCCCACAATCTTTGTAACATTACAGAAACCGAAGAGGAGCGCCTAAAATCAGAAAAAAATAAATCGCGCACTCGATTGTTCGATTCTTCCAACCTTTTCTATATTTGTTTGTCAATATATATCCCAAACAATGGACGCGTATTCGACGAAAAAGTATTCGCCGTACACTCGTAGTTCTAATTTTCAACAAACACATAGTTGACGGGGGATTATGATTATAACCGGGCCGAGCGGTAATAATTACGCCCTTGGCTTTGATAGAGAATAAGGTGGAGTACGTAGATCAAGAATGATACCTTTGAAACTGTAAACTCGACAGCACCGAATATTGTGAAACGCAGGCACGATTCCATCATGATTAGAGGGTCGTTATCTTTGTGTGTATTGTATGCTGCCGTGGCAGCTGAAGTCGACCGCCCTGCTCCAGTACTGGTGAAGAACAACCTTTTTATTCGATCCTCTTCTTCTTCAGACGACAAATGCGACAGTAGCGCCGCCACAACACTTCCCCCTTCAAGAATAAAAAGGAAATGCTATGTACAAGATTAGAAACAAGAACACTAATATAAAACAAAATCCCACAATCTTTGTGGTCTGGAGGTCTGTCTGGCAGACCGTCTTGGTTCCATGGCCACTGAACTGGGCGAACTGATGAGGAGACATCCCGGTGCTGGCGAGGTCGATGGAGATGCCGGCAACGCGGTCTCCAACAATGTCGCGGGAGGTGATTGTGGTTGCGCGACCATAGAAGTCGAAGATGCGGTTGATGATGGGGTCGCTGATGGTGTCGAGAACCATGGGATGTGGCCCCGGTCAGCTTGAGGAGGTGGCTTCGTGCTTGGTGGTATGACGACGAGCCGATTCCTGTTCCACACTTTCCCGTCTTCTAGACGGTAGGCATTCTTCCCCGGGTATTTCACCACCTTGAGGGGCGCAGAATAGCTGAGGCTACCTTTTGGAATGTGTCCTGGTAGCCTGACCCGTACTCTATCTCTAGGTTTCAGCACGCTGACTCTGGCTCCCCGGCGAGCATCCGTATACTTCTTGAACTTCTGCTGGTACTGGGTCACTCGTTGTCGCAGCTCTCCCAGACTCTTTGTCGGTTCATCAAAGAAATCCTTGGACGGCCCCCCCCCCCCCCCCCACGATGTCCAGCCTCGTCCTTGGATGGCGTCCATGCAAAAGGAACGAAGGCTTCTCGCCTGTGGCAGCGTGAGGAGTACAACGGTAGACTCCTAGACACTCCACCACCACTTCCTTTAGGGGAAGCTGCTCCTGGACACTGATTTGCACAAAGTCCTTGAACACACGGTTGAAACGTTCAATCTGTCCATTACTTTGGGGATGGTACACCGAAGAGAAGGTGTGTCGCACTCCCCGTTCTGCCAAAAATGCTTCAAACTCAGCAGAAACGAACTGAAGGCCATGATCACTCACAAGCTCAGTAGGGTACCCTTCCCGGCTAAACACTGCCCGTAAAAACGAGATGATCTTTCTTGACGTCACTAGTGCCGTCAGACACACTTCGAGCCACTGGCTGAAATAATCTATTAGTGTTACAGCGTACCGGCAGTCGCTTGGAGCATTGGCAAAGGGCCCAATAATGTCTACTCCCACTTTTTCCCAGGGAGCAGACGGAAATGCAACTGGATGTAGAGGGGGTACCACGGGTTTTGCAGACTTGTCAACTGCTTGACAAACACCGCAGGACCTAACTGCAGTTTCTATGTGTCTGTCCATTCCAGGCCACCAATACAAGTCTCGAGCCCGCTGCTTAGTTCTTGTTATTCCAGGGTGAGCTTGGTGGGCTAATTCCACAATCTTCGCAGTCAGAGCGGTAGGAAAAACAACCGATCCCCCCGAAACAGCAGGTCTCCACTTGTGGAAAGTTCTTCTTTTACTCGGTGAAAGGGTGCCAGGTCAGGATGCAGCTCCTTTCTTGGTGGCCAGGTGCCGGTTGTCGAAGCAATCACTTGTTGCAGACGGTTGTCCTGCCGAGTCTCTTCGACTAACTCTTGCTGCGATAGACACGAAGAAATTGCACAGACAACCTCGTCTTCCTGGGTCTCACCTGGCGCATCAAGAGGCATACGTGAAGAGCATCTGCCACAAAGTTGTCTTCTCCCTTCTTGAAGGCCATGGTGAAGCTGTATGCAAGCAAACGAGCATACCATCTGGCAATCCCGAATGGTCGTTGGCCAGTCCCTTGAGAGCCCAATAGTGTCAACAGTGACTGGTGGTCGGTCTGCAGCGTAAAATGCCGACCCCACAAGAAAACGCGCCAGTGCTCGCACGCCCACATACAGGCCAACGCCTCATGTTCTCCAGCGGAGTACTTCCGCTCCTGCGGCGTCAGGGTTCGAGAAGCAAAGGAGACGGTCACAACGTCTCCATTTTTCTTCTGCTGTAGAACAGCTCCAAGGCCGTAGGCTGAGGCGTCAGTTGTCACGACCACGGGCAGCTTAGGGTCGAACATTTGGAGAGGCTCACAGGAAAGTAAGGACTTCAGTCTCTGAAAACTGTCTTCCCAAGCAGCCGTCCAGCGGAAAGGTTCACCCTTGCGTGGTTCTGCCAGCTCTGCATACCGAGGGATGAACTTGGCGTAGTAGCCGACCATGCCCAGAAATGAACATAGCATGGTGACGTCTGTAGGTGCTTGAGCCTTGACAATCGCGTTAACATGGCTTTGCATGGGTGACCCTCCCCGCTCACTGACAACATGCCCCAAGAACGACAGTTCCCGAACATTAAAGATGCACTTGTCGTTTAGCTACAAGCCCGCTTCGTTGATGCGACGGAGAACTTCATGCAGATTCTTGAAGTGCTCCTCTTCGGTAGTTCCAAAAACAATGATGTCATCCAGGTAGCAACGTACTTGTTGACATCCCTTCAGGATTGTAGTCATCATTTTCTGGAACGCAGCAGGAGCCGATGCCAACCCAAAACAAACCCTGGTGAACCTGAAAAGTCCAACGTGGGTTATGAACGCCGTCAGGTCTCGGCTTTCCGGGCACAAAAGGACCTGATGGTACGCGCTCGATAGATCCAGGCGTGAGAAGTATACTCAGCTCCGACTAGCGCTTGTAGCAGTCCCTCAGTGTGAGGCAAGGGAAGGCTATCAATTATAACGGCTTTGTTTACTTCTCTTAAATCGACACATAGTCGAACTTTCCCGTTCTTCTTTTTCACTGCCACGATCGGTGAGACCCATTCGGACGCATCAATCCTCTCGATGACGCCTGCCTGTAGAAGTCGCTGGAGCTCTTCGGAGACTTCGTCCCTGACAGAAAAAGGAAGTCTTCGCTGCTTGGCAGAAACGGGCTGAACTCCTCGACGCATCTTCACCTTGTGAGCGAACCCCTTCGCGGTACCGAGGGTGCCGTCAAAAAGGTGAGCGAAGTCATCTCGCAAGTTTTGAGGGAGTCCAGATGGTATGCACGTGGTGTTGAAACATTTCAACGCGCTACCGCTGACCTCAAGGGATAAACAAGCGATGGAGTCGATGCCGAGTATGTCCGTACCGTTCGGGACAACGTAGAAGCGTGCAGAAGCCTTGCGCTCCTTGTAACCGACAGCAGCAACAAAGCAGCCTGCTACGGCAATCTTCTGCTGCGAAAAATCGAACAAACTTGCGGACGTACCTTGGAGCTGGTAAGCAGAACTGAAGTTTCTTTTGTACGTATCTTCCGACATTATGGAAACATCTGACCCTGCGTCAACCAAGAATGATAGGGATGTTCCTTCGACTTGAACTGAAATGTAGATACCGCTCTTCGGTTTATCGTGCACGTGAAGAATACTAAGAACGTCCTCGTCGGAGCCATTTAAGCACGCAACTTCTTTTATAGTACCCCCTTTGCTAGTGTGACTGACGGTACTCTTGCAGACAGCACGGAAGTGCCCGGCTTTCCCGCATCCAGCACACTTTTTCCCTCTTGCTTTGCATGTAGCGGAAGTTGCAAGATGTCCCGACGACCCGCAGCGGTAACATTTCCTCGAAGTGATGGATGAAGGTTCTTCCTGTGTACGCTGTGGTCGCTCGGCTTTCGGAGACTTAACGTCCACCTTCTGCACCGTTGAAGGCGATACGAGCTCTTTGGAGTACCGGACCGCTTCCTCGACCAGTCGGCCGATGGACAACGCCCGGTCCAGGGTTAGACTACTTCCTTCCAGGAGTAGACGCTCTCGTAACTGCTGGCTCGTAGTCTTCGCCACCAGCTGATCTCGGATGAACTCGTCCACCAAGAGTCCGAACTCGCAGTCCGCCAACAGGGCTCGGCAACGAATACTTCGACAGATTCCCCCGGTAGCTGCGCTCGCTGCCTGAAGCGGTGTCGTGCAACGACCACGTTCGAAGTTGCCGCGAAGTTGCCACGCTGAAGGCGGTGGCTGTGCAAGCGCGAGCGGCTAACCTGGCTGCCAACGTTACTAAAACACTCAGTTGGGAAACTGCCCTAGAGACTGCCTTCAAAAAGTGTCTCCGATCTCTCCTCCAGCACCGAGCTAATGACGAACACAACGCCACCATATTTCCCGCAGCGGCCATTCGAGGAACCGCACGTCACTTCTATTTTGGCTTTCATCGGCCATTTTGGGGCCAGAACAGATTCTGTGGAAGAGGTTACACGAGCGTCACCCCCGTCTCCCCGGCGGACGCGCCGCGTCTTGCTACCGAAGTTAAAATGCACCTAGGTCGGGACGCGCCACCTGAAAGCACCGCTGAGGCATGGTTGTATAAAACAATATTAATTGTGCCACAAAACCTTGCAAACTAAAGATTTTAAAAACATCACGCGCCCCTCATTTTGTACTGAACTCCAATAAAAGTTACTACAAAAAGAGTCTTTTCCATTTGTTTTTTCGCAAAAAAAAAGGCTTTCTAAAAGCTCAAGGTGACCACAGTACAGACAAATGACAAAGAGTGGCGCTGCTTGTCACATTTAGCTCGGTCTCGGTGGACGCCAGCGGCCCAGGTTTCGATGGCGAGTTTCCCAACTGAGTGTTTTAGTAACGTTGCTGGCTGCCTTGACTGGAGCCCTTGCTGCACGACCGCTCGTGCAGCCACAGGGGCTTCATTCAAAGCAACTAGCTCGCGCTTTTAGCATGCGCGAACAACAATAGTCCATCATCCATGCTAAGGTGTGACAACCCCTTCACTGTTTACAAACATGAACCGCCGCTTGCGTCCCAAGCGACTTCCGGTCGCTCCATCTTTGCAAGCCTGTCGAGCTTGCTTATGTCGCCAGTGCTGGAAAAAATAATGCTACACGGACAGCAATGTTTGAGATTTAACGAAGGCCTTCGACTGTACAATTTAAAGTCTTGAGGAGACAAGTGGTTTACAAGAATATTTGAAAATTGAACAGATCTTGCACTTCGTTCTTTTGGCGTTCACCTGGAGAATTGGTGCATGCATGGCTAAACGTTTCATCGATATTCCATGTAGCGGCGTTTAAAGCGGCAATAAAATTAATTTTGGGATGAATTATTTTAGATTGGGATTTACTAATCGCGTATAGCTTAGAGGGCCAAAATGCGGAGGGTAAGTTCGTCTGCTTCTCGCGCAGGGGGTACCGGTGACGTCAGAACGCCGTGCCCTGATTGGCTGATCGCGGCCCCCCTATCTGAGCGTCGTCTGCTCCTTTGCAACGTCGTCTGCATCTGTCTTACCTTTCCTGCGACTTTCGGAAGTGCAGAGGCCAGATTCACAAAACCATGTTACGCCGAAAGAGTGCGTAAGACAAAACGTGAGAACAAATTCGTATTCACGAAACGAAATATCGTAAGTTTTGCTCAGGTTACGACGGAATCCTACGACAATCAACTCAGCATGGCCGACAGCGTCACTCAGTTACTTGGTCGCGACGACCAACGGACGTTTATTTTTGTACGTGCTCTTCTCACGCGTCACGACTACAAGCAGCAAGAAAAAAAGTAAAAAGTACTTGAAATAAACCACGACGAACAAGAACGCTGGATCCACAAACACCCGGGAAATGCTCCAACGGCAACGATTCCACTGACCCCGTCCAAGCGAGCTCGGCAGATAGGCCTAGCAGCGGCGCAGCGGTGCTCCGACGGTCCTTGGCCAAGACCGTCTGCCCACGACCGGCTGGCGTGCTGAATGGAATATGCCCGCGCGACCCTTGTGAACCCTTCAATCTCTTCCTCTTGTCATCGCCTCATTTTCCGAGGCAGCGGCGACTCTCGCCGGTGAAAAAGCGGTGAATCTCCGACAGATGCAGGAAAGGTAAGCAGCCATCGCTTTGACTAGCAGACGTAAAGCAGACGACGTTAACTGCACCAACCCGCCGACGCCGTTTAAGAGTGAGGAGTCTCGCCGCACACGCAAGGAGGGAAAAAGTATTTGGGAGGGAACTTGCGGACACTCTCGCTTCTTAGCAGACAAACCTCGGCGCCTCGGGACACCTCGCCAGCGAGTCCCTTGACTTCCCTCCTTGACGCGCGTCTGCTATGTGTTCGACAAAAACAACGTACCGCTCGAGTTATTTCGTCTCCCCTCTCTGAAAGGCGAAGTCGAGCTCGCTCGTAAAGACCTGCACTTCCGAAGTCGCAGGAAAGGTAAGACAGACGCAGACGACGTTGCGAGCAGGACGACGTTGCAAAGGAGCAGACGACGCTCAGATAGGGGGGTCGCGATCAGCCAATCAGGGCTCGGCGTTCTGACGTCACCGCTACCTCCTTTCTCATGCGCAGAAGACGAAAATGAGCCCACTTGCGAGGCGTATAGCGACAGTAGAAAGTCAAAAGCCTTATTTTTTGGCTACAAAGTTTGAAGATATAGCGAACTATTTCGTACCCTTTTTCCTTCGAAAGCTCTCCGCCGTTTCACTATGATACGTCTGCGGCACCCAAAGCACGTCAGCGGTGCCGAAATAACGTCAGCCCACCCTAGCTCACGCATTGGACACGAGCACTGCGTCACTCGGACGTATGCGCTCGTCAACAATCAGTCCGTCGACGACCTTTTGGTTTCGCCTCTGACACGCCAAAAAAAAATATATTTTTTTCATGCTAAACGTTGCAATGGCACATCAGGACATTACAAAAAAAATTGTTTCACTATAGAGTTGCGTAGTTTTTTTTATAAAAAATAGAAATACGAGGCCCAATTCAAAGTTCCCGCCGTGCACTGTGAAGTAACAGTGTACCGCAAGGTGTCGGGGCGGTCAGAAGGGAGGCATCGCCGGAAGTCACGTGAGTTGTATCCCTCCTCGTGCTTACCGCGAGCGCGTGTAATATTTTTTAATATTTTTGTTATTCTCCGCACCTCCACGAGCGATCCAAGCAGACAAGGTGTCTTTTATTTGCTTTTCATCGCTTAATGTTGCTGTAAAGGTAGAAGAAGAGAAGTCAGTGAATGGACCTCTTGGCGAATATGTGCTGCCACCTAGACACGCGAATCGGTTCGAGACTAGGTGACTGGAAAACAACGCGCGCCCAAGGCCTCTCCCACCCGTTCCACACCCAAAACGTCAGCTACATCCTGTTCACCCATTGAGGCAATGTGACCTAGATACGGCTCCCCCAAGCTCACCTTTGTCCCCATCGTGCATAATCTTCCGCCCCGAGGTCGACACAACGAAACCGCTCAAAGGCAAGAAATGCAAGATGGCGGATTGTTTGGAACTAGATACTCTCGAACCCAGGCGCATGAAATACTCCGCGCATGCGCACCGCGTAATTCTACAAAAGGTCCATTGACGTGATCAACTACAATGCCTAGAAGGTGCTGTGTGAGGGACTGTCCCGGTATTTCAGCAACTGAAGAAGAGATCACACTGCATGCATTTCTGAGAGACATACATCGGCCGCATGAGCACCCAGTAAACAAGTTCTACTCATGCTCTAGACAAAATACGTACTTTGTGCTCGACGTTTACTTGTACTTGGTACACTCACCAGTTCGTATTCTTTAGACGGCAGGCATCTACAGCCTGGAGAGTATCTGATGATTCAACGACCTCGGTGTCTCAACCTTCAGCAATGCGATCGGGCGTGTCGTATGCTAGCAATCCTAATTTCTGCGAGCGTTCTAAATTTTTTTTTGGGGGGTCAAAACTTGATAGCTTGTTTTGCGCCCAGTATAGCCCTGTATTATCGGACTGACGGCATGCACTCGTACACTGGCTTTTACTCGCAACGCTTTCATCATTGACCTCCATCACGTCGATCCACTGACTCTTCGTCCTCAAATTTTATTGCACGCAAACTAACCAACGGTGCAGGGATAAAGAGCTAGTGGAACTGAAACTTCGTTTTCTACGATCGCTCGTACGAAGAGCAGAATAATAAAAAGAAAAAAAAAGTCTTAGGCACGGTCGCGGAGAGCACGAGGAGTGAAACTCACGCGACTTCCGGTTAACCCACTTTTAGTGACGTAGCTCGATGCCTCCTTTCTGACCGCCCCGACACCTTGCGGTACACTGTTACGTCACAGCGCACGGCGGGAACTTTGAATTGGGCCTCGTATTTCTATTTTTTATAAAAAAAAACTACGCAACTCTATAGTGAAACAATTTTTTTGTAATGTCCTTATATGCCATTGCAACGTTTAGCGTGAAAAAAAAAATTTTTTTTTGCGTGTCAGAGGCCCTTTAAGGATTAAAGCTTGGACTAAAATCATCGTGTATGAATGAACCTAAAGCCCAGGTCACACTGCTCATACATCATACAAAAGGCAGTCTGCAAACAGAAGTCACCGCAATGTCCGTGATTCAAATGCCGCGTGCCAAATTTTCCCCTTGTACTCATTGTCATGCGGCATTCGAAGACCATATCTCGTGGTGACTGGCGTTCGAATATATGTGCGGATTTCGTATAATGTATAAACATAGTTACCCGGCTTTAAGCCGCGGTCACAGGGCTATTATAACATACAAAAGGCAGTCCACAGCAGACTTGTACGTAAGGAGGTTCAAGTAACTGATTTCTTGTTCTCAACTACACTTTTGGTAATTTATGAACGCGTCAATTACTTTTTTTTTGCGATAACATTCGTTGCAATTCAATTTTTGTGTGATCGATTACAAGTAATCAATTATATGTTTCCGTAAGAGCTAAAATTATTGAGTTGAACTTTTTTTTTACTTAAAAACGTTTTAGATACACCTGAAAAACTAAAAAAGATACAAGGTACCAGAATGCGTTTTGCACTTCCCCCTACCCCCTCCGCACATTCCACCTCGAAAGAGTTCACCAGCAGTTTGATCAATGGGAGCGGGCAGAGCCAGAGCGTGCCTCAGACTCAGAAAGAGGGCTGCGCATGCTCTCTTGGCCAACCAGAAGCCGAAAAGAATCCCCTAGCGGAGATAGCGAGAAACACTTTTAATACGTGCGCAAGAGTTCAATGTAGTAACTCCTCATGGTTGAAAATGTGGTGCAAGAGGTGTTTCAATTATAATTATGCAGAGAGATGGAAGAAGCCAATGTGACGCTCGAATTCTGTTTTGCTCGCGGAGGGAGCCCGACCGCTCGGATGGAAGATGCCCGGCCTTTGGCGTCTGGCGTACGGATTACGTGCCGTGGTCGAAACACCATATGCACTATATGGCAACAAGCGTCCGGAATACGTCTTTGGCACATCAGAACGCAGGAGGGGCGCGCCTATCAAGGACAACATAGATAAGGCGCAGGGAACGCACGATGACGAGGCAACGGAGCCCCCGCCGTCATTCGTTGTGGTCGGGGGGGAAACAAAGGGGACGCATTTTGGGAAAAAACAAAAGCACGGGTGCGCAAAGAGCTGACCAAATTGCCCGCCGTATATTTTTACTCACCGGGAGTTACTCCGACGCAGTTATTAATTTGGTTTCTAGCGACCTCCGCCAGGGAATTATTCGCGGCTTCTGGTTGGCCATATTTGAATTTGTGACCGACTCCTAGAACACGCCCAGCCAACACCACCTAGAAGACAAGGCCGTAGTGCTAACATATTTGCGTCACCAGCGAAAGCGAACGCTGGACAGATTGGAAACAAGTGCAGCGTCAGCGCTCGGCTTCCAGTCAAGTTTGAATCGAACGTTGACAATCGTCGTGTCCAATCTGTGCCCAGCGTTGGCCTTCGCTGATGACGACGTTTCTATTAGCACCACGGCATTGTTATCTAGAAAGTGTGGGCCCACCCCGCTTTCGGCCAATGGCGTCTCATGGTTTGCCATTTATACTTCCCAATGAATGGCCAGATTCTCCATACAAAGGGCTCTGACCTGAGCACGAGCTGGTGCTGCTCGTCAGCGTCGCGTCAGGTATCTTCACCCGGAAACGTGGGAAGATGACTAACGAGAGCTTTGATCGACAATTGCTGTTGAAGCACAACAAGGTGTGAATGACAAAAACAAAAACAAAATATAACCACTTTGAACACATGGGTGAATTTTCGATTTCGTAATAAAAAGTAAAAAAAAAGAATCGTGGAAAGTAATAAATTACTTTCTGGTGATTTTTCAATTACTTTTGTGGTGTAGTAATTGATTGCTGTAATGAGTTACATTTTTCAATAAATTAATTTTAATTGTAATTGTTTACTTTTTTCAGTAACACGTACAAGACTGATCTGTACGTGACTGGACCATAATGGTCCGGTCACGCTGGTTCCACAAAAGCTGTCTGCAGACCGCGTTCGAGGCATGCATATGTATTCCGTGAGCAAATATGCTTCGAATATAAATGAGGCACGTCCGCAGGGAATTCTGTCATACTTGTCTGCCGCGAACAGAGTGTCTTTTATACGATGTAGTATACGAGAAGTGTGACAGCGGCTCCGGTCAGCCCTTCAGTTTCTATGGGGGTCGTACGCACCGATGTTCGGTTCGGAACGACCAGTCGACGGAGTCTTCGCTCTTGCGGAGCCATTTCTCCACTTCGAGGCGGTTCCTCTCGACCAGGTCACTGACCACGATGTCCTGGGATTTCTTGGTGGCCGAAAGCACGAAGTTGATCGTCGGACCAGAGCGAGGTTTACTAGTGTGCTGCCTTGGATCAGGTCTGTAAGAAATAGACGTACGCGCGTTTTAAACCATGAAGTGCCTTAAAACAAACACGCAAGATTTAATTTTTTTTTTTCGCATAAAACGGTTACCGTTAGTATACAGCCACCAGGTGTGAACTAACTAGCTTACTGAGGTGGTTCGTGAACAACGCAAATTTCCGTTGGGCATGAAGGTTGGTTCACACAAGGGCGTTCGCTTACGATTTTCTCACGTTACGAGAGAAGACACCGGAACATTCGTGTTTCCGGTGTCAGGGAAATACAGCTCATACTAAACTGGTTGCAAGTTTCAGAGCGCAGCTCTTAGGCGCCTTTTCCGGCTTGAGCGGCGTCGGCGTCGGCATCACCGCGCGGGTGCGTAATGGGAAACGTCCCATAACGCACCGTGGTGACGCGCGCGTTGCATTATGGGACGTTTCCTATAATGCACCGCGAAGGAGGGAGGAGGAGGATGGGGAGAAGGCAACCGCGCAGTGCATTATGGGAAACGTCCCATAATGCACCGTGGTGACGCACGCTTTGCATTATGGGGCGTTTCCCATAATGCACCACGCGGGAGGGAGGAGGGGGAGGAGGAGGATGGGAAGTAGGTGAGAGGGGTGTGGAGGAAGGAGAAGGACGGAAGAAAAAGATGGAGGAGGAAGAGGGAGGAGAAAGAAGGGGAGGAGGCTAGGAGCACGGGATGTGTAGATGAGGAGGGAGGACGAGAGGGTACGGATGAGGAGGGGGCATACCGTCCCCTCCCTACCCACCCCTCCTCCTCCTCAAGAACTGCGCTCTAATTCGGCATTACAGGGAGTTGTAAACGTCTTTCATTTTTTGGTCATGTTTTACAATTTCTTTTTAGAACCACAATTATTGTTTTGTTTTTCGTCTCTGTATCATATACGTAGACTCCTGCAAACCCTGTATACTAGAAATGCGTTCGTTATGATAACAGGTACCTCGAGAAACGCCCGTATTACAATGTTCAACGAAAACTTTAACTTCCCAAGATTTGACGCGGCACCAGATGACAGCTGCGCAGGAATTTGTTTTTTGCTGTTTTTTTAGGACGGTCGAGGGCTAGAACGAATGAATTAGAACCAAGAACACGAACAGAGAGCCCTGCAGATTTCTTATCCGTAAAAATCATTGCAACTAAATCCGCGACAAAACAAAAAGTGTTATTTGAAGGAAACACACCTTTTCGACGACTAGAGAAATATTACAGCTAGTTAACCGTTTGAGTGCCAGGATCTTTTTTTCCACCACATTCCGAACGTAAGTTTTGGTCTCGGTAAGATTGTAGCAAGCCATGTGAAGAGTATTTCTTCATAAAGGACACACCATTTTAAGAACAAAAAATAACAGCAAGCCTCCAACCTATGTCGTATTTCTGGTATTGTGCTTTTCGAGACACGGTATACATTGAAAGGCGCATCGATGTCGCACACTGAGGTCACTCTTTTGTGGCTTTGTTTATTCGGAAGTGTAACTTCCTTGTTTCTCCAGTCATCGAATACCGAGTTCATCAGTAATGGACCGTTTTTTCGAAATGTTTAGTGCGCATACGCGCAATGCTCGACGCTCCTGGGTTCGAGATTGCATGCTACCAAAACAGATCCGCCATCTTGTACGTTGTGCACGAGCCTTGTTTACCTTTTTTTTTTTTTTGTAATGAAGAGCCTTTTTTTTTTTTTTTGCGAGGGGTTAATTTGTTTTAACCAAGCGGTGATCAGACTCTTCAAAAGTTAACAGAAGTTGACACACGCAAGTATATTGACAAAAAGAAGGGGAGAAAGACACTTTCGATCACTTGGAAAGAACGAACTTTGAAGCAACAACAACAACCGCAACTATGCCGTCGGCACTTCGTGAGCCTCTGTTTCAGTTAAAAGGTTTGTAATTTATTTTATGACATTAAATAGTTTTCGTCCATACGGTGTCGGTTATCACCTTATATCGTAACACTTGTTTTTTTTTTTGTTTATTTGTGTGAGACATTCGGCATGAACTCGTGCCGCAGCAGTGTACACTTTGTATAAAAGTACGGAATGCACCCCCCCCCCCTCAAAAAAAAAAGTTACAATTTTTGTTTGAAATGTTTTTTTCCTGCAAATATGAATTCCGCCTCACAAAATCCTCATACTCTGCCCAAATGTAGTCAGCGCTCCGAACCAGATGCCAAGGGTCCACAACTAACTGCTATCCCAATCAAGTTTTATAAACTTTTTTTTTTAATTTTCAAGGAGCAAATGGCGGCCGATGGACCTCTTATACGCTCTAAAAAAAACCATTGCATCTGCTTTCCCGCACATGGCTCGCAGAGCCAATCACCGCAACTTCCGGAGGCAGCTCAGCGAATGACGATGCCGAAATATATGTTTAGAGCAAAAAAACGCAGTGTGAGTTGTGACATAAGGCAATGCACGCGTAACGTTTTGCACAGCTTAATGTCACAACACAGAGTGCGTTTTTTTTTTTTTTTTTTGGTTTAAACATTCGTTGCGACATCGTCATTCGCTGAGCTGCCTCCGTAAGTTGCGGTGATTAGCTCTCAGAGTGTTGTGCGGGAAAGTAGACGCACGGGCTTTTTTAGAGTGTAAAATACATGAAGCTGAATGGCGCCAGTTACCGAGAACAGGCGCAAACGGGCCTCATTTGCCATTGACATTTTCAGAAAATTGACTAATACCCCTGTTACACGGGCACCCTTAACCGCGGTTAACTCAGCTTTAACTGCTGTTACGCAGCACCACAGTTACCGCACGCTCTCGGACAGCTATTACAGAAGAAGTGAAGAGCGCGTGCACTGCTTGGATGGGTGATCAAGATGCTCAAACGCACGTTCGCCCATAGCTTTCACTGCATAGTCGCATAATGTTGTCCGCAAGTTTTGTGCGCTAACTGTGGCTTCGCGTAACTGCAGTTACGTGTGCACGTGCAACAGGGGTATAACGAGAGTATAATTTTGGACTGAAAAAACGGTTAGGTCGGAAACTTTGGCATTTTGTTAGGACCACAAGGTCTACTAATGGGAGGAGTTTAAGCGTTCGGTAATGTGTAGCTAAAAAAAAAAAAAAAAAAAAACGCGGTTTTAAGAGGGGTTCGCACGGCCTGGGGTACGACGACTCAAAGGTCCAGTCCGCCTTCAACACGAATCAGAGTTGCTCATCCTGACGATAATGTGACTATGAACTAAAGCGTTACCAAATTTTACTGTCTTTTACGTTAAATTCATGTCTAAGCTTAATAAAATCCATTTCTAAACTTGATAGAATCGCATCGTCTAGCTTGATCATTTTCGCGGATCCTTCAGTTTTTCGCAGGGGCTTGGAGAGTATCGTTGAAAGTTGAAACTGTTCTACATTGTGTGGGAAGTGTGCCCACCATTTTTAGTCATGTTAATTTGTACATTTGATGCTGTTCGTGTGTTCTGTTTCTTTTTTTTTTATCTTCTTGTGTGCGCCAATGTGAAGACACACGTGATTGTTTTGGGGCACATAAATAAACAATGTTATTATTATTATATTTCCAATTACATGACCAAATCCTGAAATGGTCATACATAGCATGTTTTTACGCAGATACATACCTAAAATAGGGCGCGCAAACGCCATTAAAAAACAAACAAACAAGAAAAAAAAGATTTCTTGCCATCTTTTTTAGAGTGAACTCGGAAGAGGGCATATTAAAAGCTTTTCTTCATACAAAATGAAAAACTAGTTACTTGTGTGTGGACCGAAGCTGCGCGGCCTCCCTTTTTCTATGTCTGAAGGTTTCTCGAAGAAAGTTCGCGTTGCGCGTCAGAGGCTTCTTGCATTCGCCAAGTCACAGGGAGGTCTGTATAAGTTGCGTTTTGATGAGCTACAAATGGGTTCAAATGTCTTCATTTACGACTCCGTTTCCGAATCTGTGGTCAGTGCTTCCGCATAGGCACACGCTGCGAGTAGGAACAAACGCGTTGCTTCCTCCAACTCTAACTCTCTTATCGTTGTTTTATACTCAAATGCGCGCATTTAAATACCAAACCGTGACGAATTGTGTTCTCATATTTTAACCTGTGATGCTAAGATAGTACTGATCACTGAGACCTGGCTTCATCCTGATATAAACGACAATGAAATACTGCCAAATCATTCAAACTTTACATTTTATCGACGCGATCGGAAAGATCGTCGTGGTGGCGACGTTTTAATATGCATTGATAAAAGTATCAAAAGCACACTTCTTTTCGTTTTCATGTCAATTGAGGCCATCTTGGTCTCAGTGAAATGTGGTTTTAAGTCAATCCTGGTTGGCGTGTGTTATCGACCGCCAGATGCGTCATCTAGTTTTGTAACTTTTTTGCATGATGAATTGTCAATTTTGTTCACACAACATCCTGGTCATTCTGTTTTCTTAGTAGGCGATTTTAACTTCCGTGAGATATATTGGAATTTATCAGATCTTGTTGGTAGTGAAAGTTCTGGTGAGTGTCGCGATTTTATCAGTCTCTGGCTGGTTTTTAACCTTCAACAGATGATTTCTTTCCCTACCCGTGTAACCACCACAGGTTCAAATATATTAGACTTGCTTTTGACTGACCATCCAAAATCTATTACCTCTCTTACCGGTTTTGAAGGCATCAGTGACCACAAAGCAGTGTTCTATAACCTAGGATTTCAAGCACCAGAACCACTCAGGCTGACGAAGCAAATACGGTTATATAATAAGGGAAACTATGAGCAGCTTAACCAAGACCTCTCCGAGCTACTTCTCAGTCTTCCTGGAGGGTTTTGATGATAAAAATATAAATGAAAATTGGTGCCTTTTTAAAAACAAATTACTGCAACTCATTGAAGCTTATGTTCTTACTATTCAAATCGATTCCCGGTCTTCTAACCCTTGGTATTCGCGCTCACTGAAAACCCTCAACAATAAGAAAAAAACGACGTTTTTGAGTAGCCAAAAAACAAGGCACTGCCTTACCCTTGTCTAGATATAATGAATGTGCCACTGATTATAAAATTATGTTAGAGCAGCAGAAGCGTATATTCTACCAGGAAACCCTTCCATCTATGCTACTGAACAACACGCGCCAATTTTAGAATGTTGTTAATCATGCACCATACTCGATCCCCGCTAGCGCTTATTGATGATTCTGAGAACGTTACAGAGAATAGTCAGTGTGCCACAATTCTTAATCATTTATTTTCTTCCCAATTCACCGCCCATAGTCCCTTAACACTGTCCTTACCTAGTACTAACAATGTTTTATCTATTGATCCAATCTATTGATTTCGAAGGTATTGTTAATATTATTTAGTCACTGAAAATGTCCTCTTCCTGTGGTGTCGACGACATAAATTCTAAGGTCTTACAAAGCACGAAATATTCCTCAAGCCTATTTCTAACAAAAAATTTTCAGCAATCAGTAGATACGGTGGCGGTTCTTGAGGATTGGAAAATCGGCAAGGTCATCCCAGTCCCGAAAAGCGGTGATAAATCTTCTCCTTTAAACTATAGGCCCATATCTCTAACTTCGGTACCTTCTAAAATACTCGGGCACGTAATCCACAAGCAACTATCTAGCCACCTTGATTCTATCTCCGTTTTTAACAAAGCTCAGCACGGCTTCCGTAGAAACTACTCCTCCGAAACCCGGCTTCTCTACTTAACCAACGACCTGTTCGCTAACCTTGATTCTGGCTTCCCCACTGACGCTGTATTTCTTGACTTCGCTAAAGCATTTGACAAAGTTCCACATAACAGACTGCTTCTAAAACTATCGTCATTCAACCTCGATAAAAATGTTTTCTCCTGAATTGAGTCTTTTCTATTTCAGCGTCATCAGTTTGTTTATGTTAATGATTGTTCATCCACTTTAGCCTCCGTAACATCTGGCTTGCCTCAGGGAACGGTGCTTGGTCCGTTACTTTTCCTTATCTACTGTGGGAAGAAATGGTGGGAGGATTACACACCTTTACATCTGGGGACCGGTGCTCAAAGGGGAAATCCGATGCCCGTCCCACCGCGCGGCCGACGGCTACCAGCGAGGGCGGTCGCCGCGCCGGGTTCGGCCAACGCCATGCCAACAACGATGATCCCGGTATCCAACAGCGTTTATTGAGTACCAGGGGTCCCCAACAAGACACTGCGGTCAAGCGAGCCGTGGACACAGTGTGCCCGCAGCGACCGACGCTCGACCCGTTGCCCGGAGTCCAATCCAGGACTCCGCGACCACACGGCCGTCCACACGGAGGGCAGGCCCGACTCCCCCCCTCGCACGATCTCGCTGTACCCCCGAAATCGGGAAACGCGCGGAGGAGTGCGAGAGAGCAAGCCAGCATGGTGACGTAGTCTCTCCGACACGACACGGAGCGACCGGGCTCGAAGTCAGACGGCTTCGCCCGGAACGTCCGCTGCTTACGCCTTCTCGGGGGAGGGGAACCAGTGGCTCCCACACTACATCAACGATCTTCCTCTTCAGGTATCTTCACCCATGTGCCTATTTGCCGACGACTGTGTCCTTTACCGAAAATTAACATCCCCTCATAATTCTTTAACCCCACAAAATTACCTCAACCTAGTTCAGAGCTGGTGTACTAACTGGCAGATGACGCTTAACGTCAGCAAATGTAAATGCATGCGCTTCTCTCGTTCCTCTTTTCAAACCTCTCCTGTTAATTTTTTCAATGGCATCCCTCTTCAACCCACGGATGTGTATAATACCTCTGTGTTCTTTTAATTTCAAACCTCTCCTTGGAAAACCATATTAATTCAGTTGTGAGTTCCGCTAACAAAAAGGTTGGGGTTCCTCCGCCGCAATTTCAGATCTGCCCCTTCTCAACTAAAACGGCTCCTCTATCTTGCCAGTCCTGGCTAAATTAGAATACGCATCTTCAATCTGGCACCCTCATCCCGATTACCTTCCCGAAGACATCGTCACCAGGGGTGCTATGTTGCGCTTTTTGGACTCCCAGGAGACTTGGAAGAGGGAAGTGACGTCAACGACTAGAGAAACGCAGATTGGATGTTGACAGAAGAAAACAAAATCAACATCCAATCTGCATTTGATGCGTTGTTGACGTCACTTCCCTCTCCCTAGTCTCCTGGGAGTCCAAAAAGCGCAACATAGCCCCCCAGGACCCCATCAGATTCCGAGAAGCAGTATCCAACATTGTACTTAACACCCGCTCCCCTCTCTAACGCCTTATAACCCTGAGGGTATTGTAAATAAATAAATAAATAAATATTAAACCCAATTTAGAACCTAATTTCAGTAAAACCCAATATCGAACCCAATTTTTCTAAAAAACTGGAACTAAATTAACTTGGGAAGAGAGGCACCTATTTCATCGCCCACCAGCTCTCGGACATTTACTATTAGCCCCGTGCGCGACCAAAAGCGTCGCTGTGGTCGGCCTTCCACGATTGGCCGAACGCTGACTATGACGTCGGAAAGGGGATTTATCATCGACGGAAATAAGATGAATGAAGAACTTTAATTTGGACGGTGTTGGCAGTGTTCCTTGAGAGCGAATGATTTCAAGCTTCCACCATCTAATAACAAACACCATCGACTGTTGTTTGCAAGGTATGACGTCACAAGGGGGAACCACAGGAGGGCGCCACCAAAACATCTCGCCGCTAATATTACGCGAGCAATAACTTCAGTTTGTTTCCGTCGATCAGGCTGTAAATGTTGTCTCGTTGTGCTCGTGAGAGCGGCGCAAGTTTTTAGTGGGGCTCTTTTTCGCCAAGTTATACCTTTCAAACTTCAAATATGCACGAGGTTTTGCCTTCCCGGGTTCGACAGGAAGGCAGTTTCCCGTACTCAGCGGACGACTGGCAGTTCACTGTCCGGTTTATGGACAATATACCCTCTTCAAAATTCAGTGCCATCTTGCGGCCCAAAAAGCAGTTTCACTTTCGGCAAACTAATGGCGGTCATGAAACTATACTTCGTGGGACACCGCGACTTTCGCACGTCAGTGGCAGATGAAGATTGGTTCTTTGACCAGCTCGTAATGGTTTCTTGACTTGTTTCAGTTTTGATGGTGCGAGCATAAGAACTTACCAGGACAAAGCGGCGACCTATATGAGCGCCTTGATTAAATTTTCGCCATCAAAAGACTTTAGGGCCAAACGTGTGCCAGGAGATTCATCGGACCACGCACCGAAATAAGCGCTTACGCAGCAGTTGTATGGAGTGCCGTAGGCCATACGACAGGAGGTGGGTGGAGCTTCGCCTGAGTTCTTACCTTTCAATTACTATTAGCGGCGAGATGTTTCGGTGGCTCCCTCCTATGGTTTCCCTCTCGTGACGACATTAACTTGCAAACAACAAGTTCGATTGTGTTTCTAATGAGCGTGGTGGAAGCTTGAAAACATAGTGCTCTGAAACCAACATTGTCAACACCGTCAAAATTAGAGTTCTTGCATTCCTCTTATTTCTGTCGATGAGAAATTCTTTGCTGGCGTCATAGTCAGCATTCGGCCAATCGTGGAAAGTCGACTACAGCGACGCTTCGATCGCGGACGTCGCCAATATAGATGTATTTCTTTTGGGGCCATGTTTTATACATGGCTTGCACATAACGTCTTCGCACCGTGCTGGTGTCCATTACCTCTTGTACTTTCTAAAACAAGCAAACAACAAAAAAAATCGGTGGCTTGAAATGTGTATTGTTAAGGTCATAACAACGGCCACCGATGTTACGTCATGCAAGCCGCGTATAAATTGATGCTGGGCTGCCAAAGTTGGACCGGGCGACGCTTGCTAGAAAACGAGGCCGCAGTGCTGAGGTTTCGGCGTCGCCTAATGGAGTTCCAGAGCGGGGCAAAGATTGGATACGAGCGCTGCGCCAGAGTTCGACTGGAGTCTGGAACTCGGGTTCGGTCAGTGAAACACGAACACACGTTGGTTTCCTTTGGATGACGTCGAACACACGTTGGTTTCCTTTGGATGACGTCAAAAATGCAGGGCTGCGGCCTTGTTGTTGTCTAAGGGGTGCTGACCCGTGACGTAGAAGTGGAGCGATCGCAAAAGCGTCGGCGAAACCGAGAAACAACTGACCTGAGCTGAAGATGTTATGCAATTCCTCTTGTTGGAATTGGTAAAGTATATAAGTCAACTTCCTCTGGCCGTCGCGTGGGGGTGGGCGTCCTGGTCCGGATGGTGACGACCAATGATGGTGCTCGCCCAATGACAGCCCCCGGGAAGTTGATAAAAAAAAACACTAAAAGTTGTTCGATCCCGCTGAACACATTGCGACGTCGGTTGGCTTTACAGTGGCCAGTGTGGCCACGTTTATTATGAAACAAAATAACTCAACAGTCATGAGTTAAAATTCCAAAATTAAACACCATACTCTTGTCCCCAGTCTCCCAAAATCGAATCGAAGCCAATCCCCGAGAATCCTCTCCGCACTCCTTTTGTAGGCTCGTAGAAGCCTCCTTTCCCCTCAGGGACCGACCAATCCCTTCAAATTTCACCACTCCCACGTGGTACACTGTTGCCCAATGGTCGGCGAGCTGTCAACCTGGCGCTCCAACCGCCAAATCCAAATTCCTTGTAGAATCGTTCTCTGCATTTTCCGCAGTCTGGCCGGCGCCAACAGCTAAATTATTACATCGGGTAAAAGGCGACAATTTGATACTAAGCGGCGAAACCCTCTGTCCACAGGAACATTCGGTTAAAAGCCACACGCAGCTCAAAGCGTGGGCTCTCTCCGCACCGAAACCCGAGACGTTTCTTAACGACCACGGGGGAGGCTCTCCCACCTCGGCCACGATGACCCCGCGAAAGCTCCCTCCAAAACGCCGAACCCGACATAGAAAGTAAAAATAAAGAAAACAACGCCGACGCAACTCCGGAAAGATCAACTTTTCTAACAAAAATCACCTTAAATAATAAGCAGGATTTTACCGTACTTAACACCTCCCCACCAAGAATGTTGCAAGTACACTTGTTTTTCGCGCAACATCAGTCCCACTGTTCGTCACTTCGGAGACACACTGCACCGAGCAAGACCCAGAGTCGTACATTCCAGATTCCACAATGTTCATATAGATATATTTAAACCCGCAAATCGCAAAGCTCCACAGTATGGGTGCAGACACCAATACGGACTCTATTCCCAATAAAGTTCGCACTAGTCAAAATAAACATTCAAAATAAAACAAAAACTATATGACTTGAAAACAAGAAATGTAAAATGCTCCAAGAAAGGAACTACAGATAACTCTCTGTCTCCGCCAGCGCTTTCCCTAAGCTCTTCCCGTTTCGAAATATACGTGAGTACTGACAAACTTCTCCCGCTGAGAATAAAGACTATGCAGCAAAAATATTACGTAGAATATGAAATACTGAAGGGCCGACCGAAAAGCAAAAAGGAAAGTTAATCAGGAGGGCAGTAAAATAAACGTAGCCTAAAGGCGAAACGAAACACCAGTAGCCTTGCTAGCTACCCTCCTAATCTTGGCCGTCTTGTCGTCCAGCTCGTTGCCATCGAAGACGTTCTGAGAATTTCCTGGGGCGGCGCATAGTACGCGACACTTGCGGATCACGAGCTCAAACTAAAATCCTGCTGTCCTCGCGTGTGAGCTCTGGCCACTGGCCGGAGTGGCTTCCTCTTCTCCGTGCCCATTTGGCGCTTGCCGCCCCCGCAGCTCCTTGCGTCCGGACTCCTCCTTCCGGAGTCGCTCGACGCAGCCTTCTTCCTGATCGTCACCCTACGATGTACCGCCGGCCTGACCTTCGGCGACGACACGGTGCCGGTACCGAAGTTGGTGCCACTCCGCAGTCGGAGCTTCCGTCTCGACGCATGAATCGGAGGAATCAAGGCCCTTTTCGCCGTCCTCTCGCCGTCGTCCACGTTCTTGCCGTGGTCATCCGCGTCGCAGCCCGGAGCAGATGCAGGGTTGGACCCGGAGCACCTCTCGACCGCCGACTCCGACCTGTCGCTGCACCCCTTGCGCAGCTGCTTCTTTCCAGCCTGGGACGGCCCTTGCCTCTCCAATGCTGCGGTGACCGGTGCGCCGGGGTTCCCTGGATCCCTGCGCTCGATGTCGCCAACCAGGTTCGTCCCCTCGTCGCGGCCGTCACCATCGCTCTCGCTCTCGCTCTCGCCTCCTTGCGTCACCGGATCACCGGCGGGTGTTTCTGCCTTGTCGGCGCCAGCTCTCCTCTCAATTTTCACTTCGCGGCCGCCGCGGTCATCGCTGTACGCATTCTCCTCGTGGTCTTTCTCCGGACTCATTTTAGTCTCAGCGCTCTTAAACCATGCCGGAGCGAGGGCTGCAAACTCCGGCATCGGCGCGAGGACGGCGCGGGGTTCTTTCGCGAGCTCTCTCATTTTTGTCGAGTCCCTCGAATCCATTTCCCTCATCGCCTGAATCTGGGCCAGCTTTACTTTCTTAATTTACAGTTGGAGTCTAAAATTTCACGCGCTATAGCTGCCGACCTGCTACCTACTTCATCCTCTGCTCCCGAAGAGCCGCCCTTAGCCCCTGATATTGTGCCTTTGGACATTTTGAGCCTCGGAGGAAACAACCCTGGGTCTTACCTGGAAACGAGGGTCTTGCCGTGTCGTCACAGTTCCCCGGGGCGTCCCTGTGGCTCCGCCGCGATGTTTCCTTCCGTCGGTCTTGAGTCCTTGACTCCCGGAGCCTCTCACTTAAATGTCGCTCCGTCCGCCGCACACGACGCAACAGGCTATTGCCTCCGTCTTCTCATGCAGATATTGACGGGGCTCACCATCAGCTGACGTCGTGGTGTTCTTGAGTCCCTTGACTCCCGGAGCCTCTCGCTGGGATGCCGCTCCGTCCGCCGCACAAGACGCAACAGGCTATTGCCTCCGTCTTCTCACTCAGATGTTGGCGGGGCTCACCATCAGCTGACGTCGTGGCGTTCCTTTTGAGTTCCTTGACTCCCGTAGCCTCTCGCTGGGATGCCGCTCCGTCCGCCGCACACGAACGCAACAGGCTATTGCCTCCGTCTTCTCACTCAGATGTTGGCGGGGCTCACCATCAGCTGACGTCGTGGCGTTCCTTTTGAGTTCCTTGACTCCCGGAGCCTCTCGCTGGGATGCCGCTCCGTCCGCCGCACACGACGCAACAGGCTATTGCCTCCGTCTTCTCACTCAGATGTTGGCGGGGCTCACCATCAGCTGACATCGTGGCGTTCCTTTTGAGTTCCTTGACTCCCGGAGCCTCTCGCTGGGATGCCGCTCCGTCCGCCGCACACGACGCAACAGGCTATTGCCTCCGTCTTCTCACTCAGATGTTGGCGGGGCTCACCATCAGCTGACGTCGTGGCGTTCCTCTTGAGTTCCTTGACTCCCGGAGCCTCTCGCTGGGATGCCGCTCCGTCCGCCGCACACGACGCAACAGGCTATTGCCTCCGTCTTCTCACTCAGATGTTGGCGGGGCTCACCATCAGCTGACGTCGTGGCGTTCCTTTTGAGTTCCTTGACTCCCGGAGCCTCTCGCTGGGATTCCGCTCCGTCCGCCGCACACGACGCAACAGGCTATTGCCTCCGTCTTCTCACTCAGATGTTGGCGGGGCTCACCATCAGCTGACGTCGTGGCGTTCCTTTTGAGTTCCTTGACTCCCGGAGGCTCTCGCTGGGATCCCGCTCCGTCCGCCGCACACGACGCAACAGGCTATTGCCTCCGTCTTCTCACTCAGATGTTGGCGGGGCTCACCATCAGCTGACGTCGTGGCGTTCCTTTTGAGTTCCTTGACTCCCGGAGCCTCTCGCTGGGATGCCGCTCCGTCCGTCGCACACGACGCAACAGGCTATTGCCTCCGTCTTCTCACTCAGATGTCGGCGGGGCTCACCATCAGCTGACATCGTGGCGTTCCTTTTGAGTTCCTTGACTCCCGGAGCCTCTCGCTGGGATGCCGCTCCGTCCGCCGCACACGACGCAACAGGCTATTGCCTCCGTCTTCTTACTCAGATGTTGGCGGGGCTCACCATCAGTTGACGTCGTGGTGTTCTTGAGACCCTTGACTCCCGGAGCCTCTCGCTGGGATGCCGCTCCGTCCGCCGTACACGACGCAACAGGCTATTGCCTCCGTCTTCTCACTCAGATGTTGGCGGGGCTCACCATCAGCTGACGTCGTGGCGTTCCTTTTGAGTTCCTTGACCCCCGGAGCCTCTCGCTGGGATGCCGCTCCGTCCGCCGCACACGACGCAACAGGCTATTGCCTCCGTCTTCTCACTCAGATGTTGGCGGAGCTCACCATCAGCTGACGTCGTGGCGTTTCTTTTGAGTTCCTTGACTCCCGGAGCCTCTCGCTGGAATACCGCTCCGTCCACCGCACACAACGCAACAGGCTATTGCCGCCGTCTTCTCACGCAGATATTGGCGGGGCTCACCATCAGCTGACGTCGTGGCGTTCTCGCAACCCGTCGCAGAAAGTCAGCGGGATCCTGTCGACTGCGCCAGTCAACTTCCTCTGGCCGTCGCGTGGGGGTGGGCGTCCTGGTGCGGATGGTGACGACCAATGATGGTGCTCGCCCGATGACAGCCCCCGGGAAGTTGATAAAAAAAAACTAAAAGTTGTTCGATCCCGCTGAACACATTGCGACGTCGGTTGGCTTTACAGTGGCCAGTGTGGCCACGTTTATTATGAAACAAAATAACTCAACAGTCATGAGTTAAAATTCCAAAATTAAACACCATACTCTTGTCCCCAGTCTCCCAAAATCGAATCGAAGCCAATCCCCGAGAATCCTCTCCGCACTCCTTTTGTAGGCTCGTAGAAGCCTCCTTTCCCCTCAGGGACCGACCAATCCCTTCAAATTTCACCACTCCCACGTGGTACACTGCTGCCCAATGGTCGGCGAGCTGTCAACCTGGCGCTCCAACCGCCAAATCCAAATTCCTTGTAGAATCGTTCTCTGCATTTTCCGCAGTCTGGCCGGCGCCAACAGCTAAATTATTACATCGGGTAAAAGGCAACAATTTGATACTAAGCGGCGAAACCCTCTATCCACAGGAACATTCGGTTAAAAGCCGCACGCAGCTCAAAGCGCGGGCTCTCTCCGCACCGAAACCTGAGACGTTCTTAACGACCGCGGGGGAGGCTCTCCCACCTCGGCCACGATGACGCCGCGAAAGCTCCCTCCAAAACGCCGAACCCGACATAGAAAGTTTAAAAAAAAAAAAAGAAAACATCGCCGACGCAACTCCGGAAAGATCAACTTTTCTAACAAAAATCACCTTAAATAATAAGCAGGGTTTATCCGTACTTAACAACATAGTTCTCAGTATTTTTGATGTAATTTAGGGGAATAAAAGTGGTCTTGTGCACCTCCCTCAGGGTTTCAGGCTTCATATCGAGCATATCTCCCATTTGAATGAAGACGGCTACAGAGTGAACTGACGATCTGTGAGGCTACACCTATACTTCGTCTCACCTAAGCATGGACTAACCGCGAATGCTGTGCTAGCGCGAGCGGCTAGCCTTGAGTGCCTTGACTGGAGCACTCGCTGCACGAGCGCTCGTGCAGCCGCCGAGGTTTCATTCGAAGCAACTATCTCGCGCTTTTAGCACGCGCGGCTAACAATAGTCCATACTAACGTGAGACGAAGTATAGGGTGTATTCACTGGCGGCCATGTCTGTGTGCGCTAATGCTGAGCACGTGCTGATGGCGAGCTTCCACAGTTACTTTGCAACGTGCACCCCGCACCATCAAGATTGCCGATCTTGGAAGCCTATTAATGCGAGCTCGTTCTGAGCATGCGCTCTAAACAGTGACCTCAAATATGGCGGCCAGTGAATACCCCCTATAGATCCGCCGAGTAAGTCGTCAGCGTGGTGTTTATAACCACGCGTGCGGCCACATGATAAGTGTAGAATCCGTGCACACGGAGTGAAAGCAAAAATTCGCTTGCTAAACAGAACAGCCTGCCCTCAAACGGCCGAAAAAGCGACGTAATCGTAGCGGACTCGTCGCCAGCTGCGTCAAAATGCAGCAGAACGGCTGCGCGTGCTTAGCTTGCTAATCAACGGAAAGCTGAATGTCAAGCAACGCATTTTCACTGCCCCATTTATCTTTCTTTATTTATTTGGATTCTATCCGGCATAGCCACGTATAGAAAGTAGGGACAAAATGAATTTCTGCCTGACGACTAGAAAGTGTTCCAAAGTGCATCTTTCGCGCATTGGAACGCAAGGGGGAGCATGGCGATCAAAGGGCGACATAGAGAACACGTTCACTCTAAGAAGTGCCTGCACGTCTACTTACCCGCAAAACACTCGAAGATCCAATCTCTGCTATCTACAAAATCAGCTCAGCGAAAGATGAGGCGGAATATCCGTTTAGACCTCAAAATGAAGTCTGCGCTGTTGCATTATGTTAAGTTGTCCTGGGTCCTTCGGTACCGTACAAAGAAGCACAATCGCTACACATCCACGTGCATTCGCTCGAGCTACCGCGTCGTAGTACAAACCTACCAAGAAGTGGCACGGATTTGCTGCAAGGCCGAGTTCTTTCTCGGGCGCTCGTTCAAATCGGGGTGCTCCGTTTATAAATCAATGGGCATTCGCTGACCAGAGCTGCCGCAGAGACCTCGATGGCTCTGTTTCCACGGCTGCTACCGCAAATCGAGACATTGAACGGACATGTTGCTTGCTGCTTCTCCCACAAAGTTCGGCGTGCCCCGTCACTTCCGAGTTCCGAGCCATCGCTGTTTCGTTCAGCTGCCGGGCGACTCGACGACAAGTCGCAAAATTCGGTCTGGAAGCGACTGCTCAAAACCTGTCGCTTTCGCGGCCTGCGACTGCCGTGTTTGCGAAAAAAGTTGTCGCGCGACTGCTGCGACTTATGGGTGTGAACGCGCCTTTACTGTGTTCAAAATCTGCCGAGTTACTCCGGCAGGTCATGTCACGTGACAATTCAGATAGAACAACGCTGGACTCGGGTAGGTTTCCAAACGCTAGGCTACCAAACCGTTACTCGAGAGTGAGGTCGAGTCAAATCCGCCATGTTCTTCCTAACCAAAAACGGAACGCGGGCACGGGCCATTGGGAGATTGCGTCGGCTACTTAGGGAAACGTTAATAAATTAACGTTTTCCTTAATAAATTATCTACGTGGCTAGTTACAAACCTGCTTGAGTGGGACATTTCAAAAACTAAATATATTGTGTTTACGGCAAAAAATAAGTTGCTTATCACTGACATCGACATTAGGTTTAATTCCTACAAACTAGAAAAGGTTGAATCTATAAACTTTTTGGCTGTGTGGTTTCATGAAAACTTATTTTGGACAACTCATAAATCCAAGTTGTGTTTAGTCCTCTCTAAAACAATCGGCATTATGCAAAAAGTAAGACAATTATTACCAATAAGGCTAAAGCGTCTAATATACTACGCACTTTTTCACTCTCATTTACATTGCTGCTCACTGGTTTGGGGAACAACATCAAAAAGCAACATTGATAAAATACTAGTCCATCAAAACAAGGCTCTTCGATCCATCGAGTGCTTGGGCTACAGTGAACAGACCTCTTTTTATTTTCAAAAGCATAGTTTGCTCACTGTTCAGCAGTTAATTACCTTCAACCTTAATGAATTTATTTATGATTATTTCAAAAACAACAGGGAGGTTTTTTTTTAGGTAAATTTCCTTTAAAAGACATTCCCTGCAACCTAAGACGTGTAATACATGTTAGAGAGAGGATACGCACGAACTATGGAGATCAAACTTTAACACAGCAAATTGCACAACTTCTCAATAGGCATCTACAAATTTTGGATATGGCATAAATAGCAACATTTCTCAATAGTTTGAAGAAAAAAATGAAGACCTATATTTTTGAAAACGTGTAAAACTTTGCGTAAAAATGTATATATATTTTTTTTTTCAAGTATTTTTTGTTTGGCATAGCATTGTGTTCCTTTGCATTGAATTGTTCCCCTTTTTTGCAGTGCATTGTGTGTGTGAGCTGTTTGTTTTGCACACTGCGTTGTGCTGTTTTTATTTTAATTATATATATAAATATATATTTATTTTATTTTATTTTTGGTGGGTTGCACTGAAACCTGTATGGGGCGTGGTCAGGTGAATTTGTTCACCTTTTGTCCCTGCCACCCCAACCAAAATGGCTAATGAATGAAATGAAAAAATGAAGGGGCTTTTGCCAGAACAAGCGGCCACGTACTCTGGAGTCGATCATAGACGATTGCAAGCTGGGTGACTGGCCGCCGCATGTTTCTGCTCCAGCAGGCACGCCCATGCGTCCCGTGCGATTACAGGCTCGCCAAAACTGCGTTCACGCGCACATTGCACGTGCTTGCGCGCATGGGGCACCAGTCGGGGCGCCATATTTGCAATTGTCTATATGACGCCAATGTTGATCATATCGACGCGCTGGGGTTGGCAAAGCACAGGACACGCGCAGAGTTCCAGCCGTTGTTATGGTTCGGCTATTGTCGTCAATGCAGCGATTGGACACGGGCCACTACCCGAATGCTTCTCGAGCTATTGATTATCGCGAGCCCCAATCGAGTGCTCACGCAATGCTTGGGTACAATCTATGAGCGGCATTCAAATATCGATCGCCAGCGGTGGTGACTGCGACCCCACAGCTACGTCATAAAGTTTTGCGGAGAGATTAAAAAAAAAATTGACCGCAACTCCACGTGGTGAATGATGTTGCTTGGGGCGAAGCTCTGGTGGTGCTTGTCTGCGTAGACGCCGAGCCGCAGCATGCCGAGCCTTTTCATTCATGTCAGTAGGAGAATGTGTGGTTTTCTTCTTTTTCTTTTTTTTAAGCAGACAGATGGGATTAGAGTTCCTGTATAGACCTTTCCAAAAAAGAGCGTGTGGCCGGTGCCATCTTGACTGTTCGTGCGTATGGCGCGTGCTTTCCTCGCTTTCCGAAGCGACGAACACGCACGTGCGGAGCTGTGAAGACCGCACGCGGGACTGTGATTTTGTAAACATTAAAAAAGTCTATAGGCTCTGTTCGAGGCGGGGCTTAGGCCGCACGTCCGGAGGCTTCCTGGCTCGAGACGACGACCATTCCCCGAAGTGAAGAACCCAGGGGTCCAGTGGAGGTGGGAGAATTGGTAACGTAACGAACGGTTTAATTACATGGTAGCGATACAGTCGTCAAATCCGAGAGAACCACCTGGAGCCGTCTCACGCCCCGCCTTATATAGACCAGTGTCCGCGCCAATTCCAGGGCGCCGCCATGTTTATCTACGCTCGCGCCACCACGCGGAAAGAACTGGCAGGCAGGAGGGGGGGGCTGCGTTGGCGGCGTTGCTTTGCGGAGCTGGATGCGGCAGGCTGCCCGAATGCACCGACACATCGTGAAAGATGCCTTCACCAGAAGCCTCCGCGGCCCGTTCTTCAACAGGGAAGATGTCGTGAACATTCGAGAACCCATCTCGATCAAGAAAACAAGGGAAAACCTTTCTTGTCTTAGATGTTCTCGGTGTCTGCTGACCCTTGACATCCGCGTTTCATTGATACCGAAACCGAAACGAAGGTACAGTACCATTCGTAGCTAGCGTACGTACACGACGTAAACGACCTGCCGACTGATCACGGAGAAGTGACCACCTCTCTTGTATCCATCACGCACGCCAAACGTACGCATAGAAAAAAAATTGTTGCTACACTGGCACTCACTCTTGAGTTCTTGCTCGGAGTGAAGTTTTTTCTTCTGAGTGCGACTGTACATTCTTGCCGAGAACCTGCATGGGACGGAAACTTGTGGAAGCCGTAGGACGTCGCATCCGCACTCGCTTCTTAGGCAATTGTGTGACGGGCAGTGGGTGTCCAAAAGAACCCTGCGTTTCCTCTGGTTGTTCGTACAACCAACAACGGCACAGTGCCGTCCGGACGAATTGCTCTGATACATTACACGGCGCTAAACAAGACCGACGCCGGCAACGTGCCAGTACTGCTAGACAGTGCTAGTACTGGGAAAAGTCGCAGTCTATCGCCCCCCCCCCCCCCCCACACACACACACACACACACACGCTGCGAGCTTCTGGGTTCGAAACTATTAATTGCCAGTTCTAACGGATGGTACTTACTTGAAGTGGGAGCTGGAATTGTACGAGGTACCAGGAGACACTTACTATCGGGCAACGAAGCAGGGTGCCTGTGGGGGCGGAGTTTAGGAACGCTAATATTGTGACAGGCGATCAGTTATAATAACAGACGAAACTTCAACTCGTTTGTTCAGAAGTTCGCGGTGATATTTTATTAGCCCTCGTTACAGCACACCAAAGATCCTAGGCAGTGAAATTCACATCACGCAGGCTCGTGCGTCGTAGTCAAATGAGCGCAGTCGACGACGAGGTGTAATGAGCTACTAAGCTTCACAAGGAAAATGCGCGTGGGAAAGTGTTTTGAGGCAGTACCAAAACACCGATCCAGCAGACGCACGTACGTACGTTTACTCCGGACTCCATGAACCCGACGGCGCAAGATCAAAGCGATCAAAGAGCACCGCCGCCATCGCCACCCGGTTTTCTCTGCACTTTGCGCGACAACGGCACTGCAACGGAGGGCACTCGCCTCGGTGCTAACAATCCGCGAAATAGATTAATTTGCCACTCTTGAAGCCATTCCAAATCATAAATAAAATACCTCGGCGTTGTAGAACATCTGACAACACAACGGTGCCGAGCGCCTGCTCGGCATCGTCGTTGCTCGTGAAGGCCTGCTTATTTGTAGTTGAGACGATGATTCCACAGCTTTCGTGCCACTCGTGGTGCTTGCAATAACTTCGAAGGGCAGGAGAATCTTCTCACGAGGACGTTGAAGACACGCAACACTGGAGCCACCAAAGCAATCGTACAAACCGTCGCCATGTTTGCTTTTTCTTCGTCACTCGCGGCGCGGTCAACTCGTCGCGAGATGTTTTCTGGCTCGGCTTGATGGAAACCAACAGCGGCAAAGTGGCGTATGGACAAACGGCTCTCACATTACGGGCACTATAGCCATGGTTCTCCGCAGTTAGGCCAGGCCTCTCTTCCCTTCCGGAGCGCACGAACCCACACGCACACACACACACGTCCCGTTGACGTCACGGACGCGTTGAGACACGTTTTGGGCAGGCTTCGACAGGTGGCCGGCAGTCCTGACACGACGGGACTCGTATCGGGACTCGTTTCCGCAGCGTTGAAACTCGGAAAAGGTTGCCGAAGGTTCCATTCTTAACAGCCCCTCCGGGGCCAGGGAAACCTCGAATGGCCGGTGGTACAATCGCTGGCCTGAAGAGGTGGGCTTGGAGTAGGCCTTGAGAAGACGCTGCAAGCACCAAACAAACTCCCAAACCTCTCACAACGGAGGCATCAGCGGAAACGTCCCCCACAGCACCACGCCACACCGCAGTCAAACGCTCGGAATTCGCCAAAGACCCGCCAGACTGGATTACGGATTACCAAAATTTGGTACAATTCCGGGTATCGAGACCCCTGTCGCCAAAAAACTCATTTTTCCAACGAGGTCACTAAGAACAAAATACAAAAGACAAAAACTCTTCGCAATTTGTGAGGTCCTTTTGGGGTTTCAACGAAGTGCCCCCACTTAGATCCTCATTCCCGTGGATGACGAAGACCTCTGAGATCATCCCTACTATTTTTCGTGATGTCAGAAAAATCTGCTCAACCCATCGGCATTGCCGTTAAATTTGCCTTTTCTTTTTCTTACGCTGAAGTCATAGTGATCGATTTTCACGTGATTTCTAGACGTGAAAATGCGGTCCTTATAGCGCCGATAAAACAATCCGCCTCTTTCATTCCCCGTCACATTGGTCCTAGCAATCTCCTGAGCTGTACAGCGAAACCCTGACACACTAGGGTCGCTCTTCTGCTCGACTGTCAAAGACACTCTGTCTACTCGTAGCAGAGGACCAAAGTTACGCGACGCCGGAGCTACGAGAGATCTTTCACTGATCCCCTCTTCCTCCGCCTTTTCCGCCGGCGCGTTGGGACGGCGTACGCTTTCTAGTGCTACGAGGTCAGGCTGTTCTACAACCTGGTCCCTCTCATCCCGGTTTTCTGCCTCCAACTCTGGGAGTGCTTGCTCCCCGTCAGCTGCCTCTGGCTCTGGATCACTCGTCAACAAAGGGGCGACCTGACGCGATTTGGACCTCGTACACGACTGAACTAGCCCTTCTCCCAGTTGTTGACCCCTTTCGCGTAGCAGGAAATCTGACCGGTTAGAAAACAAATAAGGATATTCCAACGGGACTGTTTGCGAGACAGCCGCCTCTGTCACTAGCTCTCCGAACGGGCCAGTTATCCTTACCGTCGCCATAGGCAGACAGACACTGTGCTTTTCGAGCAGCTGCTTGATCCAAACTACCTTTCCCGTAAAATCGGATGGCGTTACATACGACGGATGAACAACGTCCATCGTCGCTGCACTGTCCCGAAGCACCCTGCACGGCTTTCCGTTTACATGGAGCTCGTGAAGATAGGGACGAAGAAGCTTCAGGTCCTTGTCACTACCGTTCACGTAAGAGAACACAACCCGCGGTTTCTTACATCTGGCCGCTGTGTGTCCCGGCTCCTGACAGTTGTAGCACAGGAACGGCTTCCTTGCCTCGAACCGCCCTGTTGGGCTTTTCCGCGCCTCGTCTCCGTTCGAGTGTTCTGCGCTCTTTTCTGGGACCTTTTGTCCTGCTTCGGGCTTCTCGGGCCCGTTTTCTCGCGAGTCATTTCCCTGTCGGAAGGTCTTGCGCTGATCGCTTCGGCCGGATTCGCTTTCCTCTCCGCTCAGCTTTCTACGCGTTGCGTACTCTTCGGCTAGCTCAGCGGCCCTTTCGACAGAGTCGACTCCCACCCTGTCCTGCACCCAGAGCTTGACTGACTGCGGAATGCTACGAAAGAACTGTTCGAGGCACACACACTCGACTACCTTGTCTCGGCTTTCGTACACTTCCTCGCTCTTCAACCATTCTATCAGGTTGGTTTTAAGCCCGTACACGAATTCCGAGTAGCCCTCGCTGCTCTTTTTGGATGCGTTTCTAAACCTTTGACGGAACGCCTCGGCAGAAAGGCGGTACCGCTTCAAAAGGCTGGACTTCACCTTGTCGTAGTCGTCCGCGTCTCCAGCACTAAGGCGCGCGACAACCTCTGCAGCCTCACAGGGCAACAGAGTCAAAAGCCGTTGCGGCCACGTTTCTGGGGCGAAGCTCAACTTCTCACATGTCCTCTCAAAGTTAACTAAGAATAGGCCCACGTCTTCCCCAACTTTAAACGGCTGCATGAGCTTCTTCATTTGATACGACTCGGTCTCACTTGCTCGTACCGGAGCCCCAACTCTACTGTTCTGCGAGTTTAATCGCTGTTGTTCAATTTCGAGCTCTAGCCTTTTCAGCGCTCGCTCCTCTGTCGCTGCAGCCCGCTCCTGTTCTCGTTCCTCTTTCGCTGCAGTCTGTGCTCGTTCCTCTCTAGCTGCAGCCTGCTCCTGCTCTCGTTCCTCTTTCGCTGCAGCCTGTTCTCGCTCTCGTTCCTCTCTTGCTGCAGCTTCACTCTTAGCGTTCTGAAGCAGTTCCCACGCAATTTTAATTTCCTCTGCTTCCTCGCTCTCTGAAATCGCTTTACTGATCTCAGATTTCTTCATCCTTTGCTCCACCTCCACACCCAATTCTTCACATAAACAGAATAAATCTGTTCTCAGTAACCTCATTAGATCCATGATCGCTGCTCTTTAGCTTTGGCTTTGTTCTAAAACTTGTCGCGAGGTTGTACCAAAACCCTAGCGCACGAGTCAAACACTAAGGATTCCCAGCAGTTCAAAATTAATTACCCATAATCTGAAGCCTGGCGAATCTCAAAGCAAAGTCCAAACGCTCACCCACAGATGTAGCACGATGTCGCATGGTCCGATCCCAACCGCTGCCAACCAGTTGTTCGAGGCGGGGCTTAGGCCGCACGTCCGGAGGCTTCCTGGCTCGAGACGACGACCATTCCCCGAAGTGAAGAACCCAGGGGTCCAGTGGAGGTGGGAGAATTGGTAACGTAACGAACGGTTTAATTACATGGTAGCGATACAGTCGTCAAATCCGAGAGAACCACCTGGAGCCGTCTCACGCCCCGCCTTATATAGGGTCCGTTTTCTCCCTCACTCTCCGCCAGGGCAGCAGGTGCGACCGCCGAGTGCGTAGCAGAAAAGTCCGCCGCGTCGTAGCCAGAAATGAGTCATAGCCATGGTTCTCCGCAGTTAGGCCAGGCCTCTCTCCCCTTCCGGAGCGCACGAACCCACACGCACACACACACACGTCCCGTTGACGTCACGGACGCGTTGAGACACGTTTTGGGCAGGCTTCGACAGGTGGCCGGCAGTCCTGACACGTCGGGACTCGTTTCGGGACTCGTTTCCGCAGCGTTGAAACTCGGAAAAGGTTGCCGAAGGTTCCATTCTTAACAGCTCCCTACGGGAGCCAGAGTTGCGCGTTTGATTCCACGTGCCGCGTGCCGCCCTCGCCACTATTCGCCGAGATCTGATCACGTGAGGAGCCTTATCAATTGTCGTGCAGCAAAGTAGACGTTGCACGCGCCCCGGCGTACGGTCCCCGGCTTTTGAGCGCGCCGCGCGCCTCGAACGCGCGGCGCTGCTATTCGCCGAATTCAGTCACGTGAGGAGCTGAATCCACATGCCATGCATGAACGCGCAACTCTGGCTCCCGTAGGAAGCCTATACAGGAACTCTAGATGGGATGGTATCTCAGAACCCCCTACTCTTTTTTTTCTTCTTTTTCTTTTTTCATAATTTTTTTCATCTTTTTTTTCAATTTTTTTTTTGCCCTACACGAGCACGTGAGCATGTGCTCACGTGCTCGTGAGCACGTGATCTCACGAGCAGAAGCACGAGCACCCGACGCCGGGCCTACGGCAGACGGCGGACGGACATGGCTAGCCCCTAAGGAGCTTCGCCCCTAAAAAAAAACACTCGCAGTTGTTTTTGAAATTACGATATACTCTTTTTCACCTTATTATGTACCGCAGGAAAGGCTACAAGCGCGAGCTCCTTGCTCTAGGGAACATCTCGGCGTCACAAGCTTTCGTGCGCTAAGAGTAGCTCCCAACGCTATGAGCTCGCGCTTCTTGCCTTGTTTAAGGTACAACATAAGGTGAAACGGAGTATAGGGAGTATTCACTGGCGGCCATATCTGTGTGCGCAGCTGCTGAGCGCGTGCTGACGGCGAGCTTCCGCAGTCCTTTTGGAGCGTGCATTTAGCACCATCAAGGTTGCCGGTCTTAGCAGGCTATTAATGTGAGCTCGTTCTGGGCATGCGCTCTAAACATCGCCCTCAAATATGGCGTCCAGTGAATACCTCCTATAGGTGGGACCGGTGGTCGAGTGGGCTAGCGCACGGAGCACGTGGAGCGAAAGCTCGCGCCACCCCTGCCCGTTTCAATCTGGATGAGCATCGTACCGGCGTGCGGTCGTAAATCACAACTGAGGGTATAGACAATTGCAAGCATGGCGCCTCGACTGGTGCCCCATGCGTGCAAGCACATGCAGGTTGCGCGTGAATATAAATGTGGCAAGCTTGCAATTGCACGGGCTTGTCCGCACGAGCAAGGACATGGCGGCGGCCAGTCGCCTTGCTTGCAATTGTCAATAGCTATACTTCGTTTCACCTTATGTTGTACCGCAGCGAAGGCTAGAAGCGCGAGCTCATAGCGTTGGCAGCTGCTCTTAAGTCACGAGAGCTTGTGCCGCCGGGATGTGCCCCAGAGCAAGGAGCTCGCGCTTGTAGCCTTTCCTGCGGTACATCATAAGGTGAAACAGAGTATAGCGGTTGTACTGCACTGGCTAAATTGCTCCTCTACAGCCGGGAAACTCGTCGCCCGTTGAGGCAGACTAAGTTCAAGCTCTATAAACATACTCACAACCCAATTATTTGTTTTAATTACACTGCAACAAAGGAGTTTCTTGGTCAGTGGCGTTGCGTGCGAGTATACTTGGGTCCCACTGTAGTTCCAGTAAGCTCGTGTAATGTGAAAAACATTCCAAGCGAATACTGTTCGCTTGGAATCCACATTCTAAGCATGTATCAACATTCCAAGCGAATGTTGAATAAAAAAAAACAAATAAAAGAAAATTGGTTGTTTGCATGTTTATACAGCCTTGAATGCCGCTGTATGTTTATACAGCGACTTGTATCACATCTGTATATTAAGCAATTTAGCCAGTGCGGTACAACCGTGAGCCTGGGGTCTTTAACGTGTATCACACAGTAGTGATACACGACCGCACGCCGGTGCGATGCTCATCCAGATTGAATATCAACATTTCAACATTCTCTGCAAATATCGTTCACCTGACACGATCCAGTAAGCTCGTGTAAAGTGAATACAATCCAAGCGAATAACACGACCATAACAGACGAACTTTATTGCGCGGAAGGAGACGAGGGGGGGGACGGGCGGGGGGAGGGGGGGGGGGAGGCGAGATAAGGTGCGCTTGGGCTCTCAGTTCGCTGTTGTTTTCACCAAACGGAACGTAAACCAAAATAGTTAAGATGAGAATTTAGCACAGATGGCTTATGTTCTCTGTAGCGACTATTATTTTCACGAGGTTTGCACCACAAACCTGTTTTTCTGGCCATCCCACGGCTGGTATTTTTCCCCCCTGGATGGGGCTAAATTATCAAATTGCCACGCACAGGTGCGCTCGTATATTGCGACTCCAGCTAACTATAGGTGGCGCCACTCGTTTTTCAAAATGGCGGTTATAGTGAGGGTCGGAGATGCGTGCCGCTTTTGAGCCTGTCTAGTGTGCCGGCTTCACTGAGTGACACAAATTATTTCTGGTAATACGAGGAAGCTAGGGTGTTATGCGCGCAGGTCACCTCTTTATCCTGAAAACAAAAATGGTGCTTATAAGCACCGTTTTTGTTTTTAGCGTAATACTTACCCCAGGAGGCAAGTTTTAATTCGGGAGCGAAACCGAAACTAACCTCTATTTTGAATTTAATTTCTCAATATAGTCTTAATTTCGGATTCCTTCATAACTCAAGATGTGTCTCACATCGTAATTATTTAGTTAAATAATTTGTTCCCGCTAACTTTATTTTGTGGCATACATGTTCGATCCAGGCTGATATTTGTGGTTGTTGAAAAAATCAGTGCCGATATTTGTGCGTTCTCGCTACCTTTTCTCGCTCAGATAATTGTCATGGGAAATAATGAACTGCGGGCCTTTTAATGGGTTTTAGGTATTTAGATAATTAATTGGTTTAACAGTCTCACGTGATGCGCGCTCCCTGGAGGAAAGTGGCGGATTTCTCCTTTGTGTGGAGCTCCGCCTTCAGAGCGAGCTTTCTGCTCTTGCTAACACAAGTGTAAACGGGCAGGCACGCGCAACCATAGCACTGCGAAAGCCACCGAGCTCGCGCGGCTTTGGTGAACGGAATATGACTGCGAAGGCTGTGCAAGCACGAGCGGCCTGATTGCCTTGACTGGAGAACTCGCTGCACGAGCGCTCGTGCAGGCGCCAGAGCTTCATCCAAAGCAGCTAGCTCGCTCCATGCGCGGATAACGATAGTCCATTCTAAGGTGGGACGCAGTATAGACCCCTTTATTGTTTACAAACATGAACTGCCACTTGCGTCCCAAGCGACTTCCGGTCGCTCCGTCTTTGCAAGCCTGTCGAGCTCGCTTTGGTCGCCAGTGCTAGAAAGCATAAATGCTACACGGACAGCAATGTTGGAGATTTAACGCGAGCCTTAGACTGTGCAATTTAAAGTCTTGGAGGAGCCGAGTTAGTTTACAAGAATATTCGAAAATTTTACACAGTTCTTGCGCTTCGTTCTTTTGGCGTTCACCTGGAGAATTGTTACATGGTTAAACGTTTCATCGACATTCCAAGCACACATACACTACACCTGTGCTGCAGGGTTCTGAATCTGGGTGAAGCCTTTAAAGGGATACTGAACTGAAATTTCGAGCTCACAAAACAGGGCTGGATAGATAGGCGGGACGCTGCAAAACCCAAAAACATCACTCCTACAGCGATATCTCCGACGGATCGCCGTATTTTTGGAAAAGAAGTTTGCGATTGAACACGGCCGACGAGGCCGACGAGACAAGGCACGTCACGATTCCCATTCCCTCTCCTCCTCACTTCATCCCGTCGAGCTGGTGAACCGAAGCGAGGAGGAGAGAAGCGAGGCCGGTTCCCCTCATTCTCAAATTCTCCCGGAGGACAGTGACGTCAGAGACCTCGCTTCATCGCGCCCTTCTTTTTCAAAAGTACGGCCATCCGTTTGAGATATCGATGTATGACCGATGTTTTGGAGTTCGTAGCGTCCCGTTCACCGCTTCTGCGGCCTTATTTTACGAAATCCAAATTTCGGTTCAGTATCTCTTTAAAGTGACCGCATAGGTTGGTTTGGGGATGCATCATGCTACGATTTACGACGGAGGTGCCTGAAAGTAGTGGAATCACTGCATCAAAAGTTCAAAGAACAAACTTACCCGAGTAAAAGGTAAAAAAAATTATAACTATTTTTTTTTCTACCTACGACGCCCGTCTGCTAACTGTGCACCATCTGACCGGCTCAATAACCGACAGATGGCGACATCGGCCCCTGCAGCTCGTCGCTGCTCAGCAGCCGCCCAGTCGCACCAAAACCAGACAACCTTTTTGAGTCATAAACGGTGCACACTTTTTTTATTTTATTTTCACTTTCAATAAAACACATTAAAGAGACCATGAAATGACCTTTTTACTTTTGCCAGATAACTTTTACATTAAACCGTCAATGTTCACTGAATGCCGAACAGGCATCCGTTTTCGTCTCGGTTTATTAACTTCTACACAAAAAATTAATGAAATATCGACTTTTTCTTTCTCTTCAACTGACCGCAAAACAAGCTGCGGCGTAATTTTGACGGTCGTGACGTACCCTGTTTCCGGAACCGGAAGCTCTCTCGGCAGTAGGAGATGGGAGCGTTAGCGGCGGCGAGTTGGCGGTGTGCCGGTAGGTTTTACTGCGCTGATGGCGCTGATGTCACCGACGTATTTTCGGAATCGGCGCCTCTCATCGCCGCGATAGGCATGGACACATCGTAGCTGAGCGAAATTCAATGAGATATGTTGCGCTACAGCGACAGCATGGGACTAGTCCCATACGCCGGTATGCCTGTTGGGAGTCTTCCGGTGAAGACTCCAGCCCAACTGTCAATGTTGGTAAAAGGCGGCCCGTGTCAGTCGTTTGCAAAGCGACGTAGATGAAAACAAATTGCCGCGGCGTTTTTTGCGGCCTCGGAGATGCAAGAGCGAGCCGACGTTGAAAAAAAGAAACGTTTGAACTACGACAGTCTCAGCAAGAGCCACGTAAATACCTGTTCACACTCGGAGCGGGCGCGCGCGTTTGATGGAAGTGCTGTATTCGCGCTGTTGGTAAGCGCTTCGGGACCGATCTTTTACGATTGCAACTCGATACTGACGTGACACTCGGCAAAGGAAGGTTGGACCGGCATTGCACGTAGCTCCCACAAACTGTTATAGCTCGACAGTGACGTGCAGTCGTTTCAGAATAAAAAATGGCATACTAATAACAAAGTGTACATACCGTGTTACGAAGGTAATTCATACGGCATTTATTTGAGCTCTATATCACACAAAACAAGAAGATAGAATCGACGAGAGTCACTTTTCGACGACAGTGTTCATCAACACTGCCTCGGAAAACAAGGGGAAGAGATTGACCTCACCTCTTAATCTAAAATTGAGGTCAGCGATCAAACTATAATACGGGAAGCGTCCACAAGGGTCGCCCGGGCATATTCCATTCAGCACGCCAGCCGGTCGTGGGCAGACGGTATTGGCCAAGTACCGTTGAAGCAACGCTGTTCCGAGTCGGGGTGCCTGATAGGCCGCTAGGCCTATCCGCCAAGCTCGCTTGGTCGGAGCCGGTGGATTCGTCGCCGTTGTGACTTTTCTCGGGTGTTTGTGAATCCAGCGTTCTTGTTCGTCGTGGTCTGTCTCAAGTACTTTTTTCTTGCTGCTTGAAGTCGGAACGCGCGAGAAGAACACGTAGAAAAATAAACGTTCTTTGGTCGTCGCGAAGTGGTAACTGAGCAACTGAGCGACGCTGTCAGCCCGGTCGGCCCTACTGCGCAGGTGCAGTAGTTGCTTCGTTTACCACACGATAGATGGCGCTTACTCTCAAATTTGGCAATTTTCGTCACATCTTTAATTATGCTACAAAATGTGGATCTGAATATTATTTAACCAAACTTTTAGGAAGCACTCGCCGGCTATCTATTGTTTACAATCGCGTTGCTGGTGTGGTAGGCTCTTACCCAATACGCGACGTGGATTCGGCTGACGTGCTGCGTTTCCGCGGATGCATTGCAGTGAAAAGGCAGAGAGCTTTCGAAGGAAAGAAGGCGCAAAAGAGTCCAGTTTTCTTTTAAAAGTTCTATAGCAAAGAATTTTTTTTGCTCCCTATTTTTGTGTTTTTGTGTTTCTTTTCACACCTTTTACGACGATCGGTGGATGAAATTCGATTTCAGAATCGTTTCATGGTCCCTTTAATGGACACAAAACTAATCAAGCCGATGGTTCGTCGAATAATTTCAGCTACATGTGGTGTGCTTTTGGCGTGACCGTGGAGCTACTGAGTTGCCATAAGGCGTCTGTGCCGTTGCCGCCATCTGTCTGTTATTGTGCCAGTCGGAGGATGCGCATACAGCACACAGGGGTTATAGGTAGACAAAACCAGTTGTTTTCTTTTTATACTTTTTACTCGGGTAAGTTCATTCTTTGAATTTTTTCTGCGATGCTTTCACCACCTTCAGGCACCTCTGTGGTAAATCGTAGCGCGATACATTGTGAAGCCAATTTATGAGGTGATTTGAAAAGCTTCACCCTCATTCGGGACCTTACGATTGAGCAGTACTATTAGTAAGTGCTGGGAATAGTGTTGATTTTGCTCTTTGTTAATGATCCGACACTGATACACCGCTGTATCAGTGCTAAGTTAAGTTCAAGTCAGCACTGCTTTACTGTTGATTTAGCTCTTTGACGTATATGTGGATTATCCTTTATAGACATTTCTCAAAAAGTTGATAACTTTTGCATGTATGCAGTGCACTCGATTATGATAATAGAAGGGTTTTTGTTTCTTCCGCCTAGTGATTGTGCGAGAGTGAAGAGAATTATAGTTTGTAGGAGTAAATTGCTAGAAATGTATATTAATTTCAATTTCTTAAGCATACATGGAGCAATATAGGTATCCTACAGTTTTTGCCATGGGTCATTTTGTTTGGTCTGACTTTTCAAAAGCTTGCAATACGCTGTCAATTTTTCAGGCTTTGAACTTTTTTTACATGCTTGATGACATTTTTGCGGAACTGTCACTCACTCCTAAAGTTACTGAGATCATGAAACGATAGTAAATGGAACTAGCACGAAAGGGTAGATGGTTACAAACATGTTTGATGTGAAATGTTGAAAATAAAGGTGTACTTTGTTCTTTTTCTTTTTTAAAGGGTTATTGCAACAAAATTTTAGCACTAATTGTATTGTCTAAACGTCAACCATGTTCGGCCCACACCACGAAACACCAATTTTTTTGCTCAAAAAGATGCCGAAACATTGTTTAAATAAACTAAATACTGTCACATCACACCACATAAAAGCAGCACCGCTACACGGAAACATGGCGGCAGGCTGTGTGCGCCCGAGCCCTGTCTAACTTGGCTGAACCTGATTTCTTTTTTTTTCCCCGTGCCTATTCAACTCCTGCGGAGATTGGGGAGGGACAACTCGAACGGCCAGCTTGTAGTGCATTGACGCCATCAAGTGGCGAAGCTCGCAGCCATGCAGCCCCCATATAGCCTTGACTGAAGGAGAACCAGACGTCACAAACGCGATGCGTATCGGGAGATCTCCTGAGACATTAGTTTTAAATAATGTTTTCGTGTCTTTTTGAGCAAACAATTGGTGTCTCCATGGTATGGCCAGAACGTGGCTGACATTAAGAGACAATAAAATAGGCACTACAATTTCGTTGCAGTATCACTTTAAAACCATTCTGCTCTTTTACCATATTTTCAATATGAGTAGTATTGGTATTGCTTTGAAGAATATGTCTTCAATTCACGTTTTGAGAAAAGTCCACTCCCCACCCGGTTTGCAAGCTTCATACGATGACGTCGGAAACATCTGTTCTGTTGATGGTCAGTACATTTTAACTTAAACGCTTGTGCTTTTTTGGTTACAGGTTCTATCCAGCACTATGCAGGGAAGAGAATAGCCAACAGCGGACTGATTGCAGGAAGAGTAATTGCATCCGCCGCTACCACAGATAACGAGCAAGCTGCGACGTCTAAGAAGGAGCAGTCAGGGTGTTTAACATAAATAAGTTGAGGTGAAAAATCTGACTCTCATATTATGTCTTATCAAATTCTGTAAAGTTTGAGATAATTTATTTCACTATTTTAGGACTGACTAAGAAAAACCTTTGCACTTATGGCTCTCTCAGGGTGTGGTGTACCTCATTGCCGCCTACTGGATTTTCCACATCCAATGTGCGAAGAAGGCACATAAGATGCTGACTTTCATTGAGCATGGTTTTGGGGACTGTGCTACATGAAGCCGCGGGTGAAGGTACTGGAATTGATAAATTTCTACAGAGCGACCGTGGCTTGTGTACCACAGTTATCCTATCGTACCCTACACTGTAATAAATACCCCTGTCAGACGGGCATTTAATTGGCCTTCAGAATGAATTCTTCAAAGAACTGGCGAATCAGCTTACAATCTCGACTCTGCCTGTGCCATTCAGTGTTCGCTTGTTCGCAGATATTTTTAAGTAGTCTGCTCCGAAGGCCATTAAAATGACAATCTGACAGGGTATAAGCCAATTTGCGCCCAAGACAACGTGACCTCTTGCCACACGACGTGTGCGAGAATTGTACATAATCTGCAATAAATTTATTTCGTGCATGATGCTACCTGCTTTTGCCTTTCCTTTCACACTTCCCGACTTTGAAGAAACCCCTTAAATGTAGCAAGAAAATATTCTCAGAAATCACCATTGAAACTCTTAGGTGGATGCAAAGAAATACTTCCAGGAGGATGTGAAAGAAGACTCCCGTGGGTCCACGTAATAACTCCCAAATGGATGTGAAAGAATACTCCCTTAGGTCTATTCAGTAACTTCCAGATGGATGTGAGAGAATGGTCCCATAGGTGCACGTAGAAACTCCCATATGGATTTGAAAGAATAGTCTCATAAATGCGCGTAAAATCGCCCATATGGATGTGAAAGAATAGTCCCATAAATGCACGTAAAAACTCCCATATGGATGTGAAAGAATAGTCCCATAGGTGCACGTAAAAAGTCCCATATGGATGTGAAAGAATAGTTCCATAAAAGCACGTAAAAACTCCCATACGGATGTGAAAGAATAGTCTCATAAAGGCACGTGAAACTCCCATATGGATGTGAAAGAATAGTTCCATAAGTGCACGTAAAACTCCCATATGGATGTGAAAGAATAGTCCCATAACAGCACGTAAAAACTCCCATATGGATGTGAAAGAATGGTCCCACAAGTGCACGTAAAAACTCCCATACGAATGTAAAGGAATATTCCCGTGAGTCCACGTAAAAACTCCCATAAGGATGTGAAAGAATACGCCCATGGGTCCACCTAGGAGCACTCTGATGGAAGTAAATAAATACTCCCATTGATCCATGAACGGACTCCTGTACTGATGGGAGTTCTGCGCTTACTCCCTTGCACCCACCCAAAAACTCTGGCCTGCATGGGAGTCAACTCTGAACTCCCATTCGGCAGAGTATATAAAACTCCCATATGGGAATGCGCTAGAGGACAAGCGATATACACCCATCTGGGTATATTTTCGTTTAGTGTGTAGTCAAACTGGCTGGTGAGATCGGTCTATTGTTATGCGGATATTTTGGGGGCAGACGCTGAGCAGGCGAAATTGCGGCACCGGGGTGTCATGGCAACGAGATACCTTTTTAGCTCTCACACAGTTTCGCCGTTTGGCCGCCGGCGACACTTTCAGCCGCGGGCACGGTGGCCGCGGAATGAAGCAGCCTTTCGGATGCCCGTCGAACAAACGCTATCTCATTCCTCGCGCCGCGCGTTTAGCCCCGCCGTGTCCTCACCTAGTCTGGTGTCTAGTGATCAGGTCTGCGTTTATAAGCACGCGTGTGGGGACGTGATGCGTTTTAGCCTCTGTGCACGTTCACGGAGCGAAACGAGGATACGTGCGGCGAGGAGTGTGCGTTTGAGGAGCGGGAGAAGCGTCGCCATCACCGCGTGTTTAAACGACGCCAGCTGCCGCGTCGAGACTCGACAAGTGATGTCAATGGACCTAATCAACTTGCCAGATATAAGGTTGTCAGGGCAACGCATTTTCACTCTCCCAATTTAGACCGAGGAAAAATTCCAAACTTCGAAGTTAAAATAAAAATTAAAAAACAAAAACCTGCTCATCCCTGTTTGAATGCTGAACGCAAAAACTGTGCCGCTGGAAATCGCCAGTAAATTACACGAGCAGTATCTGCAATGCTTTGCTTTTTTGCCTGAAGAGAAGGTTATGTTCGGGGTCCCCCCTCAATACAATGAGGTCAGGGCTGCAGAATTAATGTACGGCCGCGGTTCCACTTATACAGGTTGGAACCCTATAGGAACAAGCCCATTTGAAATATTTTGCGAAATACGGATTTGAAGCGTACCGTACAGAAATGCCATATGTGGCCATATATAAAATTGGGGGAATACAGTCCTATATGGTTGTATAAAAATTATGGCTTTATGAACAAGATTCGAGCGTGACTTGACTTTCTTGCACAGGGTGGTAAATGGTTGGAATGATGCTAACCTAGTTCTGAATTCTGTAGACTTCCATGTTCTAAGTAGCGTTACCAGAAATTTTATTTTTACGTTCAATCCACGTCTAAACTTAAAATAATCTATGTCTAAACTTAATCGAATCGCATCCTCTAGCTTGGACATTTTCACGGATTCCTCAGCTTCTCGCAAGGACTTGGAGAGTCGAGTTGAAAGTTGAAACTGTTCTACATTGTGTGGGAAGTTTTCCCACTATTTGTAGTCATGGCAATTTGTACATTTGATGCTGTTCGTACGTGTTGCGTTTCTTCTTTTTTTATCTTCTTCTGTGCGCCAATGTGAAGACCACGTGGTTGTTTTAGGCACATAAAATAAACAATGTTATTATTATTTTGCCTTACTTGCCCAAATCTTGAAATGGTCATACATGGCATGTTTGTACGCGGATACATACCTGAAATAGGGCGCGCAAACGCCGTTTTACAAAACAACAAGAAAAAAAAAGATTTATGGCCATATTTTTAGAGTGAACTCGAAAGAGGTCACACATTAAAAACATGGGAAAAACGGCGGCCGTGGATTTCCTTTTTTTTTTTTTTGTAGTCTGCGCGCAGGTTTTCGAGTTCGTTCCCGGACGGCATGCTGAACGCAAAATAACACCAGAGTAGAGGCTGGCGACGAGCAGGATAATCGCGGCGAATAATGATTTAAACGAATTGTATCGACGGTATGACAACCTAAGAGTGAGCTTGCAAACCATGTGTGCAGATGAAGAACAAGTATGGGACATAGGAAATACAGGGTCGCCACTTTTTTTTAGCTGTTTTCAAGACTTCACATCTCTGAGTTGCGCTCTAATAAAATAGACAATACATTTTGCTATACGACGTTTGTGTGTCCGATTTCAAATATGTACGTTTGAAATTTGAAATTTGTGAAGCGTGCCAAATGTGTTTGTTTTTAACACCGCACCCTGTACTTTTTTAGGTCACTAGCCCAAAAAGTGCACCCAATTCGCTATAACCCAATGTGACTCATTAAGCCCAATTTCGAACCTAATTTCGCTAAAACCCAATTTCGTACCCAATTTCTCTAACATGCTGAAACTAAATTAACTCGGGAAGAGAGGCACTATTTCATCGCCCAACAGCTCGCGGACATTTACTATACTACGCGAACAATGACTTGAGTCTGTTTCCGTCGATCAGGCTGTAAATGTTGTCTCGTTGTGCTCGTGGAAGCGGCGTAAGTTTTTTGTGTTTTTTGTGTGTTTTTTTTTTTTTTCAAACATCAAGTTTTTGCCAAGTTATACATTTCAAACTTCAGATATGCACGAGGTTTTACTTTCCCGACGTCGACAGGAAGGCAGTTGCCATTATTCAGCGGCCGACTGGCAGTTCAAATTCCAGTTTATGGACAATAGACCCTCTTCAAAATTCAGTGTCATCTGGCGGCTCAAAAAGCAGTTTCACTTTCGACAAGCTAATGGCGTTCATAAAATTATACTTCGTGGGACACCGCGACTTTCGCACGTCAGTGGCAGAAGAAGATTGGTTCTTTGACCAGCTCGTAATGGTTTCTTGACTTGTTTCAGTTTCGATGGTGTGAGCATAAGAACTTACCAGTACAAAGCGGCGACCAATGAGCGCCTTCAATAAATTTGCGCCATCAAAAGACTTTAGGGCCAAACGTGTGCCAGGAGATTCATCGGACCACACACCGAAATGAGCGCTTACGCAGCCGTTGTATGGAGTGCCGTAACTATATATAGGTAGCCCCCCCCCCCCCCCCCCCCCCCTTTTCACTACCCCAGATCGCAACTAGCAAAGCGGTGGGGCCATGCTCAGCGGTACGAACGTGACGTCAGATGGCAACCAACTACCAGTGTTTTCTTCCCTTCGAGTCGGCCGTTTTGGTTTCGCGGTAAGCCCCCAAAGCAGAACTTTGAAGTTAGATACTTCGGAATTCAGCGATTCTGGCTTAGTTCAAAACTACCATTAAAATTGAAAGGAAAACAAAAAAAGACTAAGATTGGAGCGGAGTTATCTTTTCACGTAAAGTTGTGTTCGAGGTAGAAGCACTAGCGCGCGTATTCGGTAGGCATTCTCAAAACACGTGTACAGGCTCTGCAAGCCTGTAATTTAAAGGCAACCGCGGATAAACTTATTGCAGTATCACTCGCACATTTCCGTTGCAAGCATGTAAGGAATGGACGAGGATATTTTTGTTTAAATTTTACGCTTATGACCTGAGACTACTACACTTCACCGCCAGGATGAAAGCGTCGTTATGTCGATGACAGCGGAAGGCAGGGTTCACTGACTGAGACAGTTATCTTACCGGAATGCTGCTATATGTGGATGTGCACGTGCCACATGTGAAACAAAAAGCTCGCGATGATAATATCCATTGATAAAATCATTAAACTGGCACTGACACATCAAAATCTTTTTTTTTTTTTTATTATGCGAAACAATTGAAAACGATGTTTGGACATTACCCTCAAAATTCGAAACATGAGAATTCAGTATTTGTGAAGTAAAAAAACAATTTCCAAATGCCAAATTTGAAGTTCCCGCGCGATCCGCGCCAGTGGAGTGACGTCAAATATTGAAGGGTCTTGCGAGTCGAGATTCTTTCGCGCTTCCGACTGCACTGGCTAAAGTTCTCATCTACAGCTAAAAGACCCATCACCCGTTGCAAGTCAATTTTTGTTTTTCGCTCTGAGACGTGTTTTTGCGATTCGAAGCGAAGAGGTGAGGCGCGGGAGAGAAGGGCGCCGGCGTACCGGGAAACCGGTTTCCTGCGTCCGTGTCGTGCTGCCCAGAGCCGTGTATACAGAGAGTTTGGTCAATGGGAGCAGCGGGCAGAGCCAGGGAGTGCACCAGACGCAGAAACTGGGCTTGGCGTGCTCTCTTGGCCAACCAGAAGCCTAAAAGAATCCCCTAGCGGTGGTAGCGAGAAACTGTTTTAATCAAAGGTATATGTTCGTATATGGTTTTAAAGGGGTACGGAAACAAAAATTTAAATATTCAAATTTCGGTCGGAAATGAGTCAAGCATGACGGATAATAAACGTAAATGATAATCGCGCGTTTCTATTTTGAACGACTGGTTATATTTTTGTTCCAAACGGTGCACTCGAGCAAGCGCTCGAAGAGAAGCGAACGGAGAGCGCGATGCGTCATGGGATATCCGACGAAAACAAAAACAGTAAAAAAAGATTACCCGCGTTCGTGACGTAGCAAGGCTGGCAGGGTTATGAGCTCTGCCGTTGGTGGCGTTGTCAGCGTTGTGGTGGTGTCAATAGCGTCAACGCGTTACAACCGAGCCGTTCGAAGTACCCGTAGGGTGACGAGCGTGTGGCTGGCCCAAAGAGCACTTAGCTTCCAGACAGGATGGCAGTAATGACATCAGTGTAATGGAATTACAGTAATTAAATTACTTTTTTGAGTAATGGGTAATGTAATTAATTACTTCTCTAGGATAGTAATTTAGTAATGTAATGAATTACTTTCAGGCAGTAATTTCGAGAAAATTACTTATTACTTTTGAAATTACTTTTGTCCTTAACTAGAAAATTTGTTTCCAAGCTTTAAGCAAGAAGAGACAAATTATTTTGCATGGTGAAATGTTGTGAAAGAGCATCAGAGGAAATAATCGACGGCCACCTGAGCGCAAAGCCTCGTACGAAGAGCTGGACAGACGCACAAAGGAGGGCTGGAAAGGTGAAGGAGAAAAACTTGCGTGTAAATATCGCTGGAAGGAAACTGCTTAAGAACTTCAGGCACGACGGATTCACGGCGTCGCGTCATCACGACGAGTTTATACTTCATTCATCCCTGAGCTGTCAGTGCTGTGGGAGCTGCAATCTAACCAGAACCAATCAAACACCGTCTTTTAATCACGTGTCCCATCCCTCTCTCTGCGCGTGGATATGAACGAGAGCGTGGTTACGTGGCGAACGATAGACGTGTGACTGCTCCAACAAACACGTAGCTTCCACCGTTCATCCCTAAGCTGACAGTGCGTCAGCTTAGGGATGAACGGCTCATAGGCTGCAAGGCGACGGGCACATTACCAGTGAGGTAAACATAATTTAAAACCTGAGAGGACAAGACAAACAGATCCCCAGCCTTGTACTTTCGTCAAGCAAGGTCAGACCGTAAGTTTCGACCATTGTGAACACCAAACGACCGGAATATATAGTTAATTCCAAATGCCTTGTCAAAGCCTCAGAACGTTTCGTGAGTCCTCAAGCAGAGCAGGTGCCGCTCGCTTTATGCCTTGCTCCCTTCCGTTGGGAAGTTTATTCGTGAATAAGCCTACAAGCAGATATCGCCCCCAGTTTGTTGGGAAAGTACAGAATTTAAGAAGCTCGCGCCATTCCTCAACTGTCGACGCTTCTGCTTAGCAATTATCCGGACCCTTTGTGTGACAATGCGCAAAAATTTAAACTCTTCGGGTGTTTCGGAAAAATGCTCCTTGAAAGGAATGACTGAGAATAGGTCAACTATACTAGGCGACAACTTTTCTGGGCAATGCAGTGGAGGATACAGGCACGCGTTCCCTCTCCCATTTTGAGCGCTGAATAAAGCTGTGCGCGGGCTCTCCTCTCCACTGCATTGCCAAGAAGATAATAAAATTAGATTGCGTTCGAGGCGGAGGGAAACGTTTCATATGACGACTTCTTCTAAGAACAAGCTGTCATTGCCCGACTTAACAAACTGACATGGACTACAACTTCGAAATCAAGAAGACGAAAACATATCATCTTTTTAGTAAGAACCTTCATCGTTGAATGAACAGCGAAACCGGTGAGTCGACTGTTATTCTGAGTCACATCTGAAGAAGCTATTCATCATGTTTAACACTTCTGTCGTGTGCGCCAGCAAAACCACTATTCAGTATGGTTCACTTCGAGGCGCATTAGGTTGTTGCGGTGTAAACAGGAAGATCTGAATTTTGGTACATATAGACCAACTCAGCTCTTTGACGTCACATCACTGCGGTGGCGCTGCTGTCGGCACTGTGCATGCGCAGCGCCTCGCTTCTCCCGGATCTGATGGGATCGCGCTGTGTGGGCAAACGAGGGCTTGTTTTCTAATACTTTCTTGGTGTATACGGTAAATAAAATGATCGCGAATTACTGCCTCAAGGTATTCAAAAGTAATGTCAAAGTAATTTCATTACTTTTGAAAAGTAATTGTAATGTAATGTCATTGCCTTTAGTCTGCGGTAATTTGTAATTTAATTACATTTTTGCAGTTTTAAGAAAAGTAATTAGTAATGTAATTTAATTACTTTTTGGAAGTAATTTTGCCATCTCTGCTTCCAGAGCACTGTCAGCTTACTGCTGAACGGGTAGGGAAAGCAACTTTTGTCCGAGTTTTGAGCGACTGGCTAATCTTCAAGGGGGACAATAGCTGTATCCGGGTGCACAAACGAGGGTCCGAGAAAGAGGGCAGTCCCTCCTTTCCGTCTTCTTGGACTGTTTGGTTCAATGAGCGATTTGTCAGTGGAGGAGGAAAGCTAAGAATGAAGATGTTGAAATTCCAAAGAGAGGCCCTGCTCCGATGGAACTTGCTACGTCATGACTACGTAGCAAGTTCCCCAACGTTGCTAGATTACCTCCTAAATAGGCTCTGCATGCATCCATCAGGTGCACATTGAAAGATCGTTTAATTAGCTTTAAAATTAGTTTGCTCGTGCCTTTCAACGCAAGACTGGTGTTTTTGAGGTTATGCTGCAACATGCAACACATTAAAGCTAAAAAATGAGAGCTGGAATTTCGTTTCCCTATCCCTTTAATAAGTGCGTAAGAGTGAAGTGTAGTAACCCTTCGTGGTTGAATATAGGGTGCACGTGATGTTTCGATCATGATCATGCAGAAAGATGTAAGAAACGAATGTGCCGGTCAACTCTGTTTTGCTCGAACAGAGTTTGACCGCTCGGACGGCGAATTCCCGAGAGTTACTCCGATGCACTTATCAAGTTTGTTTCTCGCGACCACCACCAGGGTAATATTTCCGGCTTCTGGTTGGCCCCATTCTAATTTCTGAAGACGCCCTGGAACACGCCCAGCCCGCTTTCAGCCAATGGCGCCTCCTCATTTGTCTCCTATACTTCCCAACGAATGGCCAAGCTCTCCACATATACGGCTCTGGTGCTGCCTATCGCTTCGAGCAGACGACGCTGTCCCGGCGGTGTCACAACCGAAACTACGATACACGGGCACCAAACCCAGTTGTTTTGACCGTTTGACGATTTCCTTTTCGAAGTCAGAGGGGTCGGAGGCAAACTTGTGCTCGTTACTTGAAAAATGTAATGGATTACCGTTACAAATTACTTTCGCTGAAAAGAGATGGATTGCTTCACTCGTTACGTTACAAATTACTTTCACGTTACTTTTTTCCGTACACTTATCCAGAAAACAATTTTGATATTCTTCAAGAATGTTCTGCAACACTACTTTTCATTTCTCATACGCCCGTATTATGGTAGTCCTTGTAAAAATAAAATATTGTATTTAAGAGCAAGAGTGTAGCTGCACTCCGTTCACCTGTAAGCTGACAAGGCATCAAAAGCTGCAACAACATCCGCCATTCCTCGGCAGATTGATACTTTAGACCCATGTTGCGAATAAAAAAACAGGACGGGAGGGAAAACGTGCTTTCGTGTAAGTCGTCAAATTAAGCGCTGGAGAATTCACTCCGTGTCTTATTTAATCTTTTGTCGCTTCCGTAAAATTATGCGGAGGCAGAAACCGGTATCGCTGGCCGCAGTCCGCACGTGTCTCATCCATGGAACGCCGAATAATGAGCCGCACGGTACGCGGCTTGAAGCGCAACAGACGCCATTTACGACGGGCTGCGTAAAGCGAAGCATAGTCGGTCAGCTGCGTGCTCGGCGCGACGCGACGCGACCCGTGCCGATCGCCGACCACGAGCCTGCGGCGTGATGACTACGCGTTCGGCTTGGTATCAGACACGTTTAAATGCTCCATTCATTCGGCGTTAGTTGCAATGGTTTGACGGTGAGGATAAGCAGGACGTGCGGAAGGACCGCTGCGGCGCAGCGGGATACCAGGGGTGCGTTCTAAGGCCCTTCCCGCATGCTTTCAATGGGCGGAAGGCGAACAAAAAGAGTTCGAAATAAGGACTTAACACAGAAGGCTGAATTTCTCCAGCGCCTCATAAATTTGACGAGCCTTACACGAAAAGCACGTTTTTTTGGCCATCCCGCGTCCTGTTTTTTTTTATCCGCAACATGGGTCTAAAGTATCAATCTACCGGGGCGTCTTCCTTCGCCAGGTGATTCGGAGCTAAAGAAGCGATCTACGAAAGCTCCCTTTTGACTCGGGTGTTTCGCCTGTTATTCACAATAAAAGAAAAACTTGGTTCTAACGTTACAATATATAGCCAATGCAGAATGCACGTGTCCCAGCTTACCTTGATGTGTTTCCGTAGATTAGAGTTTGTTGTTCTTGCTGATGGCAACGTGTGTTGTTTTTTTGGCAAGCAAAGTATGCACTAAAACTCTAGGTTTCCGTTCTCCTTAATGTTGGGGAGCGAGTGACGCTGCATACGCTGTGACTGCATTGCGGCTCCTGCGGCTAACGAAGGAGTTTTGTTTTCTTTATAACTTTCCACGGCCGATCTATCAAGATCGTCCGAGCCGATAAAAGCAATCGGCAGCGTCAAATAAACGTCTGTTGGAAAACTAGACACGCTGCCCATGGTTCCTTTCTTCATAGTTTACTTCAATGGCGACGAGAAAACCGAACCCAGCGCCTGAAACTGGTCAACTCACCCCGCACCTTCGCGTTCCTCAGTTCAACGAAAGTATACAGATAAGTGGACCTCCTATTTGACGCGCTTGGAAGCGTTCTTCGAGGGAAATTTGGTGACCGACGCGCCGAGGAAACGAGCGTTGCTGATGTCGGCACTGAGTACGAAGACAATTGAAGTTTTGGAAGCATGCAGTTCATCGACAGTGGTGAATAAGCTCACGTATGCCGAAGTCGTGGAGCAGTAGGGTATTTACTATGCACCAAAACTGAACGAAATCGCCGAGAGCTTCAAGTTTTTCAAAAGGGATCAGAATCCAGATGAGTCCGTACAGACATATTGCGTTGCGCTTCACCGCCTAGCAGAGACCGGCAACTTCGGCGACACTCGCGAACGTCTACTCCGTGATCGCATTGTCTGCGGCATCACAAACGCAGACGTCAGGAAACAGTTGCTCACTAAAAGAGACTTAACCCTATAAGCGGCCGAAGACATCGCGCTCGCTGCGGAAGCCGCGACTGTAAACATCGCGGCCATGAAGCCGACGCCGGAGCCGGATGTCAACGCGGTGACCCAAGGCCCACATCGCCGAGCGCCCCTTGCTCGAAGCTCCCGCAAGAACACGACTCTCGTCTGCTCACGCTGTGGGAACTCGTCGCACGACGCGGAATCGTGCAAGTTCAAGAGAGCCTCATTTCATCACTGTGGACGGGTTGGGCGCATTGTCCGATGCTGTCGAGACCGGATGACTCGCAAGAAACGGGGGCGCGACCCTCAGAAAAACGAGGAAGCTGAGACGAGCGTTATCGAAGGAAGCGGTAGCTTATCAGACGAAGAAGGAAGCTGGTTTGCGCTCCAATGCTCCCGCGCCAGATCAGACACTTTGGTTGGTTTAGTGGAACTGGTAATGCGGAAGTTTGTTTGGGCCGGGGTGCCACTCAAGATGTTGGTAGACACAGTGTCTCCCGTGAGCGCAATACCACAAGACGTCTATCACAAGTACCGAAACTCGTGGCCGAAGCTTCAGAAGACATCGGTGCGGTTGTCGTGTTTCCTTGGAACACTGCCAGTGTTGGGAGAGTTGAACATGCGCGTGAGGTACCAAGACAAGATGACAGAGGGCAGTCTTATTGTGCTTGGCTGCTCCGGCCCTTCTTTGTGTGGCCGGGACCTGATTAGAGACATGAACGCTCGCGGAGTTCCTGTCTTCAGTCTTTCAGCCGTCATAACCCATGCTCCAGCCCCAGGTACCGCAACACCACCGGACGATCGGAACCTACAACAGATACTCGAGGAATTCGGGGATTTGTTCGAGCCCGGACTTGGGACAGTGCACGGCCCACCGGTGAGTTTGATCATACGCCCAGACGCTCAACCCAAGTTCGCTAGAGCAAGGCCCTATGCGCTACGTGATAAAGTATCCAGCGAGTTGGATCGATTAGTGGTCAAGGGTGTGTTGTCAGCGGTGCCCCACTCTGCTTGGGCTGCCCCGATAGTGCCGGTGGTTAAGAAGGCTGGTGATATCAGAAGCTGTGGGGATTTTAAGCTCACTGTAAATTCGGTAAAAAAAACTGAAAACCGAACAGTACCCGTTATAAAACCGGGTACTGTTCGGTTCCTAACCTAACCTAACCCAGCCGAACAGTACCCGCGTTATAAAAATAAAAACCGAACAGTACCCGTTATCGAGGACATATTTGCGTCATCTTTATGGTGGTGAGGTCTTCAGCACGTTGGATTTGAAAAACGCGTATCACCAGCTTCGCCTTGACGAAGACGCGAAACAATTGGCAGTGATTAACACGCACAAAGGCTTGTTTTGTTACAATAGATTACCGTTCGGAATTGCATCCGCACCGGCCGTTTTCCAGCGCAGGATCGAGTCCATTTTGAAGGATCTTCAGGGGGTTCAGTCTACCTGGACGACGTGCTGGTGGCCGAGAAGCAAGGAGATTCAACGCTGCGGCAAGTGCTACAGACGCTGCGGCAAGTGCTACAAACGCTGCGGCAAGTGCTACAGACGCTGCGGCAAGTGCTACAGACGCTGCGGCAAGTGCTACAGACGCTGCGGCAAGTGCTACAGACGCTGCGGCAAGTGCTACAGACGCTGCGGCAAGTGCTACAGACGCTGCGGCAAGTGCTACAGACGCTGCGGCAAGTGCTACAGACGCTGCGGCAAGTGCTACAGACGCTGCGGCAAGTGCTACAGACGCTGCGGCAAGTGCTACAGACGCTGCGGCAAGTGCTACAGACGCTGCGGCAAGTGCTACAGACGCTGCGGCAAGTGCTACAGACGCTGCGGCAAGTGCTACAGACGCTGCGGCAAGTGCTACAGACGCTGCGGCAAGTGCTACAGACGCTGCGGCAAGTGCTACAGACGCTGCGGCAAGTGCTACAGACGCTGCGGCAAGTGCTACAGACGCTGCGGAAAGTGCTACAGACGCTGCGGCAAGTGCTACAGACGCTGCGGCAAGTGCTACAGACGCTGCGGCAAGTGCTACAGACGCTGCGGCAAGTGCTACAGACGCTGCGGCAAGTGCTACAGACGCTGCGGCAAGTGCTACAGACGCTGCGGCAAGTGCTACAGAGGCTGCGGGAGCACGGGGTCAAGCTGAACAGAGACAAATGTAAGTTCCGGCAGAAAGAGGTCAACTACCTGGGACACAAAATAGATGCATCAGGGCTTCATCCGAAGGAAGAGAATCTAGAAGCGGTCATGCGAGCTCCTAGATCACAAAATGTTTCGGAACTAAAGTCCTATCTCGGTCTCATTACGTATTACAGCAAGTTCCTGCCGAACATGTCGACCCTGTTAGCTCCGCTGTATGCATTGCTGGTGAAAAGCATGAAGTGGGACTGGTCTAGCGCCGCCGACAAGGCTTTCCAAAGTAGCAAAACAGCTTTGAAAAACGCGAATTGCCTTGCTCACTTTGATCCCAGCAAGCCTCTTAGGGTAGAGTGCGACGCATCGCCATACGGCATTGGGGCGGTATTGCCAATAAAGGTCGGAAGCGGATATCGACCAATCGGGTTTCGTTCGCGCACCTTATCCGTAGCCTAGCGGAATTGCGCTCACCTCGAAGGGGAGGCGCTGGCACTGTTTTTGGGGTGACGAAGTTTCGGCAGTACTTGCTGGGGCGCCATTTCACTTTGGTCACCGCGATCACAAGCCGTTGATTGGCCTTTTCCGTCCAGATCGGCCAATTCCATCAATGGCCGCCGCCCGCATACAACGATGGTTGTTGTTACTACGAGCTTTTTCTTACGATCTCGTGTATTGAAAAGGGACCGAGAACCTGAATGCGGACGCTCTCAGTCGGCTGCCGTGCCCACCAGAAAAGAACTCGTCAACCGAGGAGCTGCCAGAGTACGTCCTTCTGATGGAGCAGCTCGATGAAAACTTCGTTTCGAGGGCGGACCTGCAGCAGCTGACAACTGAAGACAACGACGTAAGTCCAGATATGGGCTCAGAGCGGCTCCTGGCCCTCGAAGAATCATAACGGGGAGGTAACCCTAAGACCATACCTGGAAAGACGAAGCGAACCAACCACCTCGCACGGGTTGGTGTATTGGGAGTCGTTGGTGTATTGGGGGTCGCGAGTTGTGATACCACAAAGAGCTCGGAAGACTGTACTTGCTCTCCTGCATGAAAGCCACCGCGCCGCATCCGCCATGAAGGCGTTAGCTCGGTCCATTATATGGTACCCCGGAATCGACCAGGATTTGGAGCGTATGGTCAGGCAATGCCCGAAATGTGCTCAAGTTCTCCGGTCCCACCGGCAAGAGATCCTTTTCCGTGGCCGGAGACAAACGAGAAATGGTCCAGAGTACACGTGGACTTCGCCGGCCCAGTAGACGGGTTCATGTTGTTGGTTGTCTTAGACTCCCACAGTAAGTGGATCGAAGCAGTTCCACTCAAGTGCACGTCAGGGGAAGCCACCACATCCGCTTTACGGTCAGTGTTCAGCCAGTTTGGAATACCACGTACTATTATTTCGGATAATGGTCCGCAGTTCGTAAGCGCAGAGTTCCAACGATTCTGAGAGCGGAACAATATTCGACACCTCTCCTCACCTCCATATGTCCCCCAATCAAACGGTCTCGTCGAGCGAGCTGTTAGCACGGTAAAAGAAGGGCTCCAACGGCTGAGCAAGGGCAGCATGGTGACTCGACTAGCGCGCTTCCTGTATGAGTATCGTCGCACGCCTGGCAAAGACGGTCGTTCTTCATCTCGGCGCTTACTCGGCTATGACATACGTTCACATCTGGACGCCGCCTTACGTCCATTACCTACACTTGGCAGTCAACCGGAAACTAATCCTTTTCGTCCAGGACAACCAGTGTGGTTCCGAAACTACAGTCCTGACGACAAGTGGAGCCCCGGAATCGTCAAGTCGACCAGTGGTTCCCGCCTGGTACAAGTGCAGTCCCCGGACGATGTCAAAGACCACCGGCGCCACGCCGACCAGCTTCGCCGTCGTGATCCCGGGGACACAGCTCCGGAGCCGTCCGCCCCAGCACCTGCTTCCGAGGCTGCCCCACCCGAGGCCTCACCAACAACCGACGTCCCGCCCCAAACTCCCCTACGATCAACGCGAAGTCACCTGCCCCCATCACGTCTCTTCTACAAGGGTAGAGGAGTGTTGGGGAGCGAGTGACGCTGCACACGCTGCGACTGCACTGCGGCTCCTGCGGCTGACGAAGCAGTTTTGTTTTCTTTAACTTTCCACGGCCGATCTATCAAGATCGTTTGAGCCCATAAAAGCAATCGGCAGCGTCGAATAAACGTTCAGTCTTTTGGCAAACCAGACACGCTGCTTATGGCTCCTTTCTTCATAGTTCACTTAATGGGGTGAGTTTGAAAGTGATACTTACAAAATGACTTATAAAAAAATTGGAATAAAATAAGCAAAGTTTATGAAAATTACTACACATGTCCTGGATCAAATTTCAATTAATAAAATCTGAAATAAAAAATAATTAAATTATTTTTTTTATTTTTATTTATTTTTTACATTTGTACCTTTTCAAGACAATTACTTATCGCAGAATTCTCAAATTCGGTAGGCCGAAAGCTACGGTACTTCTACGTTCCTGGAACTAGAAGTTATTGTTTTCGTTAGAAAGATGAGAAAGAATTTGTTTTCATGTTTGGTAAAATAAAATCGCCACCTTCCAGTGCTTTTTGTGTAATAAAAAACAAATCAAAATCAACCATTTTCTCTAGTTCCAGCGAAGCTCAAGATGTGAACACAGCCATTCTAAAAAAATCATTGAAGTAGACTACATAGTTTTTCTAAAAAAGGTACATGAATGACAAAAATTTATGTTCTGAAGAAAAAAAGACTGTAAGAAAATAGAAAGAAAAAAATCATCAAAACATTCCAGGATTGTATACTTCGTCTCATCCTACGATGGACTAAAGGCCAAAGCTACGGGCCGCCAGGTCCAATCACGTTCCAAGCTAAACTATGGCATGCTTAACATTGGTTAAGGATGGACGAATAATGCACCTGATCAGAATCCGCTGCATCATTTCTATAGCTTCGACGCTGCAAAGAGCCAGTATGTCGTGGCTTTCTTTGCAATGTAAAATTGACGAGTCACTCAGTAACGTTCATTGAAACGAAATACCAGGCAATTTCTAAGTGGCTCGTGATTGGATCTGGTGGTTCGTAGCTTCTGCTTTTAGTCCATCGTAGGGTGAGACGAAGTCTGTGCTGTTTGGCTTCATCTGTAAGCTTGTAGTTCGCTTTTCCGGATCCGTTTCGAGTCTATCGATGTCAGTGTAGATACACACAGGGGACCAGGGGTGGTACCTAATTGCTTCAACACTTTGATTCGTGACATATTACCATCATTGTAGAAGGGGATGGCGTCATCAACAACTGCCTGAACAGTTTTAAGCTACCAAATGTGGTTTTCCGGCATCTGGCCCAGATCATTTGGTTGAGTGCCTCGTTAGCGTTTTGTGTCCTGCCATAAAGACACCACCTTGACTCCACCAGTCCACTGATGCACAATGAAGCTTGGCTATCACAGTGCGCACAAACCAAATGTTCTTTTAAAAAACCAAACAAGATACTGACGTCGACAAGGCGGTATCCAAGCACACTGTCATTGTCAGCAGTTGCTTCAAACGAACAATTCAAGTCTATTTTCGAAGATGAAGCACATGGCTGGCCGTACCTTCTTTGCAGGTCTGTCCGACGATTGTGGCTGTCCGTAGCGATTCACATGAAATTTCCGCTTTGCTGTCAGTCGTTGTGATCTTCCCATTGGTAATATCAAAAAAAAAACAGCAGTACAATGTTCACAGTAGCATCAAATACGCTTCGAAGCTCGAACTAAACGCTTGAATGTGTTTACTGCCAATTTCACCGCCGTTCAAACGCGCTACAAAAAAGCCCTAGTGACTGAAAATGTACCAGCTACAAGGAGAAAACCGTGAAACCGAAACCGAAACTTTTGTACACACAAAACAAGATTTTCGGTGTGAAATGAAACAAAACCCTCTGGTTCCAGAAGGGTCTCCAGATGGGTCGGGCTGTTTCATCAATGAGCCCCCCAACAGTTCTGGAGCTGCGTTTGTTGTGCTCAGACGGACTGTTGACGTCATGAAAAATCAAATTTTGGGATACGTCGGATTTGAATAACAAGTTACTTCTATAAGAGGGAGGTACATAAACAGAATCTCAACTATTTGCTACACTATCAATCACACTATCTAGACAATGAATTCCTATATTCGATTCATCAGACTGCTATTTAACAATCCCAAAGCCATGAGCAAGCATCTGACTAACTCGAAATTTTCACTTGTCGGTGACCACACTGTTGTTAAAAGTCGGGACCAGCCGTGTTCATTATTCAGGTAAGGTACGGGTATTAGTGGTATGAGTAAAACTTAAAAAACTATGGCCTTGCTTCTCTCTCTCTTTCTTTTTTTTTTTCTCTCTCTTTTCAGTCAACTTCAGATATTCTAAGCCCTCCAGGTAGCTTGTGGTCAGCCAGCTGTGAGCCTGCAGATCCTTCAGTAGGGGTCCGAATGCCCGAGCGATATCGTGGACAAAGAAGTTGAATGTGAGAGACAGCGTCGAAGCATGCATTCCAAACATTAGCTTCATGTCGCACAGTCGCGTAGGGTATGCCGTTGTGCCTTGGCCGGGCTTTACGTAAAATATTCGGGCAATCGAAGTGCATTGCGAGTCTTGAAATCTCGCTCTTCTCGAACCTCAGCTATTCTCTTATCTCCTAATTTTATAGCGTACAAGGTTAAAGCGGCAATATAATTATCTTAAACGCTTCAGCGGGTGGTTCCTCACACTCTTCGACCAGGGGCCCTAATCTGGACGCTTGGAGAAAAAGTCGGCGAGAAATCCGGCGGCTCTTATTGGCCGGCTCCAAGGTCAAGTGCCGCGTTGGCCAATCACGGCCGCCAGATTTCTCGCCTACTTTTTCGCCAAGTGTCCAGATTAGGGCCCCAGGAGTACACCTCCTCAATATCGTCCCTGCTCATAGCTTCTAGCAACAGACGGTCAGTTAGCACACTCTTTCTGGTCATTTTTTTTAGCAAAAATTGCTTATTGTCGTTGCCACTGCCTTGAACTAGCTTGAACTAATTAATGTTTCCGTTAGATTGGCTGGCATCAAAGTTTTCGTCTTATTTTTGCTCGTTGTGATTATAATCAAGCACTACATTGGCGCTTCAAAATTATTCGTCCAATTCATTAAGTATAAAATGTATATAGAATGCACAAAGAATGTACTACTTCAGATTCTTTTTTTTTTAGATCATTGTTCTCTATTTTTTTATTAACTGAAGGATTTTCTTCGATCCCTAGTTGCACAACATGTCGAATGAGTGTGCTCGAAGCTGCACGTGCTGCACATTTCTACGATACGCTACCGTGGTCGAGCACGGTAACGTATCGTAGAACGTATCGCTGATTTGTTCTACGGTAACGTATCGCTGAGCCCTCAACGATACTGACGTCCAGTGGCGTAGGCAGGGGGGGTTCGGGGGTCGAACCCCCCCCCCCCCTCCGAAATGCCGAAGCTACTACTACCCCCCCCCCCCCCCCTTCCTGGTGCCCGCATTCGGCCCGTTCGCTAACCTGCTCACGTAGTCGGTCTTGCACGGGGCATGGAGCAAAGGGGGAGCGCGGATGTTTGTGGGGTAGAAAATGCTCAAATAAATAAAATAGTCAATATTTCTTCATTCATGCTTATTTTATGGGATGAGGAACTTGATCTCAGATATATAGAGAACGGATATTTTGAAACATTTGTGGGCTGACGGATGACAATTTCAAGGCAAAGTATAACAAACTATCCTCACTGAAATGCATAGTTAAATCAAACTAAAGTGGACATAATAAAATGCAGACATGGTGATAATATAAAACAATGTCAGTGATGTAAGGAACATTAAATTGACTGTAAAAACAATTTCACGGTAACCAACGGGTGGCGCTGCGCTCATGCATACCTTGTGTATTAACCAGAATTATGTGCGTTCGACTAGAAATTACCGCGAATAAAAAAGTGACTGTGGCTAGTTATTTCAGAAATCAATTTACAGGCTGTCTTGATCAGTTCATTTACGCCAAGCGCCTACATATTAAGATGCAGCCGCCTGCGTCCGCAGCAAAAAATATCCAGGATGTCCACCACTTGAACTTCAATGTCGCAGTGAACATTCAAAATCACTAGACCAAGTAGTCGCTCGTTCGAAGTGGACGCTCTCAGATATGTTTTCAACCGTCGTAGTGAAGAGAACGAGCGTTCAACTACCGCCGTGGCTTTCGCGCAGAGTCGCTAGGATCTTGTGGAGACGATAGACGTTTGGGAATAGGGCGCGCAGACGTGACGGGCGTTTCATGCTTCTCTTTCTTTCATCGGACGCCTGAAATTTCCCTATCTTTGGCGAAGTTTCCCTCACTTCGTGAAATTTCCCTCCGTTGAGACGCCCATCTCGATGGAGGGAAGTCCGTCTTGCTTTCTGCTTTGCATGTCGAGGTGGCATCCGATGCAATTCGTTATTAGATTAATATTTTCGTACCGTCAGAAACACCGAAGAGCCTTCATATTCTCACTACGCATAGGCGCAAAAGTAATCATGTTCGTTTCCATGTTCAGCGCGTGGTTTGCGTGTTTGTGTGTGGTGTGTGATGTCATTTCACCGAGTGACGGAACGACGAGTTCGGACGGACGACTTTTCATCTCCCCGAGGATATGCCATTGCTTCCTTTGGACCACACTGCAAGATAAAGCGGCATAGCAAAAATAAGACTCTTTCCTTCGGCATCTTGTTCTGTAGCACGAATTTGTTAAACATTTAATAGATATTAGATTTTGGGTTTGTGATTGTTCAGAATTACCTTCGCCCTATATCTAGGCCACTAGTGTTTGTGCGAGGACGGTTGCTCTAATTTTTCAGCGTCGAGATTTTTTTTTTTTTTGCTGCCTAATTTGTTGTGAGAGTATAGCCTGGCGGTAACAGCCAGACGGCCCCAGTAGGTTATGCCCTGCCTCGGTGTAACTTGGCAAAGGGTGAACGATAAGCCCCCCCCCCCCCCCCCCCCCCCACACTGCGTGCCGACGGCTTCGATATCCGCTACGTATACGAGCTCAACGCGCACATATTGGAGCATGACGCAGCGAAAAGCCTGATACTACTTTGCTGTAAAAGCGCACTCCGGTGATACGTAGTCACGTTCCGACTGGCCTGCCAGGGGCCCTAATCTGGACACTTGGCGGAAAAGTCGCCGAGAAATCTGGCGGCTATGATTGGCCGGCGCCAAGGTCAAGTGCGGCGTCGGCCAATCACGGACGCCAGATTTCTCGCCAGCTTTCTCGCCAAATGTCCAGATTAGGGCCCCAGGCCGGAGCTTCCGCCGTACTTGCATGTTATGCGATCACGGCTTCCTGGCCTACCCCGTATTTCTTGCTTCAGACACTAGGCTTTGCCGGCGCCACCAGAGTAATAGCTCACGTTTGAACAATGCAGCTGCCACTCCCAGACATACCCAATGTTCTTTACTTCAGCTGCTAGATAGCCCCAAACTAAACAGCATTGCAGGTTGCCTATAGACCACTTTCCTAAATCCTAGCCCCCCGCGATAAAAATGTGAAATAATAATCTCAAGCGCAGGCTCTTGTGAAGACAGGGGCTGCGCATAAAACAAGGTTTTTGCTCTTTACAGCGCTCTTGGCATTGGTGTTGTGCTTGGAGCTTCGTGACTATGCCTTTCCGACGTTCTTGCACTACGATATGTGCGAAGATTTCTAAAAAAAACAGCCTCGCAAAAAGCGCAGGCCCCCCCCCCTTTTTTTTTTTTACTTCGTCATTGCGTCAGCATAAACAAACATAACGGCGTCCATGGAAAAAAAGCAGACACTGGTCTATAGCTAAACTTGTGTTTTTTCTGGCCTTCACGCGTTGGTAATGCAGTGCCTCAAAAAGCGGGGCGAGTTGTGTGCTGTGAGGAAGCTTTTAAGGTTGGTTGGCCGCAACTACGACGACAGTAGAACAGTGAGCCACCACGACCGTACTCCTGTAAATGAAGCCTGCTCAATTTTAAAAAAATGACAATACAGCTTTACCCGTTTTATTTTAACAGCGCCTCGCTAATCTTTGCGTGAGCGCAACCTGCTTCGTTATTAAGGGGTTGGGGGGGGGGGGGGGATTCATGTTATTGGACCCCCCCCCCCCCCCCCCGAAATAAACTCCTGGCTACGTCACTGCTGATGTCCGATAGTTCGAACCGAAATACCGGTCTCGTACCGGACGTACCGTAGCAATCTGCTAAAACTCTCCAAAATTACGCTACAGGAGAAATGCTCTTCTAAAACGGGACAGACCCGCCCAAAACGGGAGATCTTGTGACTCTACATAAGGGAGTTTTAGTTGACCGTTTCCGCAGCCCGTTAAGCACCTGCCACCCGCATAGCGCTCCGTAATCCGTCACAACACCTTGAACTACGCAGACAAGACTGGCGGCGCGCATGCGCAGCTGCGCCGGTCTTTTTACGGATACCGTAGCGGAAGAGAAAGACGATCTACTACAACTCCCTATAGATGAGAGACGTTGTTAACGCGATAGCGCTAAGGAGTTCGTGTAGCAGAAAAGCTGGCGTCGTTAGCGTGGTGGGAAAATCCTGATTGGTCGATAGGGTCATGACGTCACAGCCACATGACCTCGCGCGGGAATTTCAAACAACCTACAACGTTCTCGTTATAGGTTGTTTCGCGTGACGCCACGAATAAAAGTAATTAAAGCGTGACATGTAATGCGAATTATTAAGGGTCGCCGCTTGCCTCAAACTACTTCACTTGACGAAGCAATTAATTAGCCTTAAAAAGAAGTTCGAAGAATTTTAGGAGGGATTCGAACCCACGACCCTTCTGTTGCGAGCCAGACACGCTACTGACTAGGCCACGCAATTTTTTTTTTCCTTCCTGGACGAGGCCACGCAAGGCGTGCTTGCACGGCGAATGAGAAGGCGATGCGATCGAGGCCTGATAACGCTATTGCGTTCCGCTCTTAAAGGGGCCCTGCAATCCTCTTTAAGCGTCTACCTTTTTTGCAGTTTCCACGTCTCTTGTGGTTTGGGCAACCCAGCGGGCACGGAGAGAGTAACTAAATATCAGTGCGTCATATTTTAACCGAACGACGCGGAAACCTCCTCCTCCTACGTCTTCCCCTCCCTCCCCACATTCCTCAGTCACCGCGGTCCGCAGGCGCGGGAAAAGGGGGGACAGAGGACCAAGGACGTCATGAAGGAGGTTATTTTTTGCTTGTTTTTTTTTTAACTTTAATATGTCTATAGCTTTTATAATAAAGCTAATTTCGAGAAAAGAAAAAGTTCCCCAAGTTACTATATTCAGTGCGCTAAGGTTTTGTGCAAATTAAAAAAAAAAAAAAGTAAAAAAGTTGTTGCAGGGTTCCTTGTCTTTCCAACAAAAACAAATTGCGCAATGTTCACGTCGTTAGACTCAATTTAGTTTGAGCTTATGGCCCGCTCTAAGTCCCACCCACAGATCAGTGGCCCCACAAGTTACTGAATTGACGGGGCTGCTCGGCCGAACATGTCCTCCAGCATAGTGTCTTTTTTCGCGACATCCGGTGCGTCTCGTCTGACGTCTGACACCACCTGCTAGTCGTGCGAAGAGACACGCGGCAGCCTCTGGCATCGTCTGCTATTCCACCACCGTCTATCGTCGTCTGCAATGTCTGTAAATCGCGGACATGAAAGCTGCGCGTCAGTTCCCCTTTTTCGCCATGGAGATATGAAGCTTCTGGAGGCGACATGAAGAAACTAGAGCTGAAGCCGGAGGCGACTTCCGGTTTGAAGGGATACGCCCCTAACGATGACCAAAACCAAAAGACGATATTGGACGAAAGGGGGAGTTAGTTTACCACCAAGAACTGTTTTGGTCGCCCTTGGGGGCGTTCGTAACTTCGTACCGAACGCGACCTCTACTCCCGCCTTGCTTGAGACTTTTTCGTTTGGCTGGCATACGCCGGTAGGTCTACTCCTCTTTTTTCTACCTCCATGGTTTTTGCCTTCGTCCGTCTGCTATTCCGCCACTGTCAAAAAACTTCTGCAACACACGCAAGACGCGACCATGATAGCGGCGTCCTAGCGTTTTATCATGCACGAGCGTCTGCCGGTCTCTGTCGATGTGCGGTAAAAAGCGACCGAGAGAATTTAAAAAAAAGCTAAACAAAATAAATATACGATCTTTTCTGATTTTCTGTTATTGCTGTTATTCTGTTCTTGCTGTTGTTTTTTTCGCATGGAATCCGCGAGCAAGGCGGGTGAGCATCATGACGCACAATTAAAGCGCGACCTAAAAATATTCGCATTGGCAGGCCAGGTGCAATGCAAAACTTCATGAGAGCTACTTTCCTTTCGAAGTAAGATGGCGGGAACAAACCTGGACAAACTTTATGCGATCTGAACGCCCGATTGTCTCCAGCAAAATCGTTCGCAAATGCTTACCTGTATAGGTATCTTCTCGTAATAGAAACCATGGTTGCAATCACAACGGTAGCACAATTCATAAAGCAGCGGAGTCGCTTTTAGGGGAACCAACACCTTTATTCAGCATCAACACGCGCAAAGGAACAAATCAAGCTAGATCAAGCAACATATTTGACGTTGGATTCCCCTACGTAAGCAAGCACCGGCACAGCGCTTCCGAAGTCACGTACCACCGACGGTTGTTCGCTGTTGAGGTTGAGGAGATCTTCCTCTGAACACCTCTGTTAACGCAGAATGACTCGCACTCATAAGCACGCCGAAAACGCCGGCAGCCATGTTTGTTATCGTTAGAAATCGAAGCGGAAAAGGCAATCTTGGGATATTAATGAGAACAATGACTTTATCCAGATTATTTATTTCTCAAACATAAAAATATTGTCGATAAAGATACTATTACGGCACGGCAAAACAATTTTACAACCAACATTCCACACGTCAATCATCTCTCAACCCAATTGTGAGCCGAGAAACTGCCCCTTTCGTTGTGGGAGGGGCCTAGAGCAGGGCTACGCCCACCTAAGTTGCGTCTAACAGCGTAAATATAGCAAAACATTTCTTTTCGTGAACAAGTAAAACAAAACGTTCCTATATTTTTCTTTTCTTGTCCCTTTAAAGAAAAGGGCATCAAGAAGCACTACAGAAAGGATAATTGTTGATCAGCAAGCTTTAGTACACGTTATCAAACCAGTCGGTTTATAGCGAACGTACAGCAAGCCGGGATCACCGACATTACCTCAAAGCTTTCACGCTCAAGTAACAAAGTATGATTGCAACACTGCAGTGTCTTTGCAGCTTCTGACATGTCGTTTTTGCCTAATGTATTCCATCCCTTAATCTCAAACTAAACTAATAATAATAATAATAATAATAATATTTTTAAAGAACATTTTGTATATTGTGTAATCCGGCTTATATTAAATATTCTAAGCGTCATGAAGAGCACCAGGAACAATATTTCCTGCTCTTCAAACTTTATCCAACTCTAGGCTATGGTGATGGTGTACAATACCACTGACTCAACATTTTAGAGTTTCTGAGCCAAAACGACGAACGAAGATTGCCAACACTCCGGCGTCTTGGAAGCTTCGGGTGTGTCGTTTCTGTCGAACGCATTCCAACGCTTGATCTCGAATTCCGCTCGGGCCAAGGCATCCTTCACCATCGTCTCGGTGAGGGGAAGAGACGGCAGCGTGGCGTCTCCGACGAGGTATTCGTAAGATCCAGCAATGACGCACAAAATCAGGTGGCCTCCGCGGACGACCAGGTTCCCTATGTTCCGCATCGCCTCCTGGTACGACTTTTCGTCAGCGCATGCACACTCAAGGCAGTGGCTAGAAAAAACGACGTCGAAAGTTTCCCTGTGCTCCTCTGGAAGAACTCGGGGTTCCAGTACGTTACAGGGGATGACCTTCCTGATGGCCCTTCGTGTCCTCTCTTCGATGCCTTTAGCACCGCTTTTAACGTCCCTGCAAAAATTAAAAAAAAAAAAGATTATTGTTAGGTTTTTTGCGTGTCGATCACAATCCCCTGGGTGGAATCATCTTCCAGCCTCTGTTGTTTCGATAGCTGATTGTGATATTTTCAAAAAAAGCGTTGTTCACCTGCTAACTTGAATTTTTCTAATATTTTTTATGCCATCCTACTTGCTATTCATTTTTTTTTCCTACTCGCCCTTTGTAATTCCATATGCCTTCAGGGAAGGAAAAGGAAATTAAATTAAATTAAACAAAATGAAGATGTCGCTGGGCTGGCAAAATGAATATCGCTGTACTCTTTCCTGTTTCAGAATAACCAATGGACCATACATAGGCTCCGTGTTCGCTTGCTCACGCTCTGATGTGCCGAAGGCTTTATAGACAGCGCACATTAAAATAGGCGTATAGTAAATCTACCAAAGAAAACAAGGCTGAACATTATTTATGAAACAAAAAAAAAAACAATATCGTCGTAATTTGTTGGATCCTGCACTTATTATGCGTTTCACATCAACTGGCCAAGATGTTGAGATCATAAAGCATGCTGTGAAGCCCAATCGCAGATCGTCATCGCTGAGATTATTACAAGACTATACAAACTGTTCCCATCAATTCTGATGGAGGATGACTTTACGAAAGCTTTGAGAAAATGCAAGGAAATACAAGAATTAATTAAAAAAACAAGAAGTCGTCAAACTTAAAAAATGAAGAGGGTCCCTTTTGGATAGGCGTAAGAAAGCTTAGAGAAAATGCAAGGAGATACAATAATTAATAAAGCACAAGGGGAAGACGTCAAGTGGAAATTAAGAGGGTCCCTTTTGGACAGACGCTTGCATCGAGAAACGGTATGTCTGCTGTCTGAAGCATGCCGACGGGCCGTCGAAGAAACCGCAAACTGCAAGTTAAGAATACACCAGAGGCTTCCGCTTCACCCACACCCTCATTACCACTAGCCACTAATCTTGTGCGACAAACAAATATTGCGCTACCGAGGCGCAGAAATAAAAAACCTTCGCGCTGAAGCCACATAACTCGTCATGGCTGTGATGGTCACCGCCTTTACTGCTTGGTCCGCGAAGCGATTCGTGGTCGTGGACAGTGCGTGGTAGTGTTTATTTGGCGCAGTCCTAAAGGTACACTGACAGGGTATCTATGCTCGCCGAGGTTTTTATTTGTACATGACATATGAGAGCCCAACTACCCAGAACACAATTTACGCCTCGAAATTCGATTTCTTTCCACCCGAAAACCGCCGATCGAGAACTGGCCGGTTTGAGTCGCGCTCACTCTCTTCTCCGTGGTCACGTGCCGTTCTTTATGGTTTACACACACACCACGTATAATCAAAGTCGTGGGTCATCGAAGAAACACATTCAATAGAAATAAATAGAAAAAAAATATGATACCCATTTTTTGTGGCTTCTGAGGAACCGCAAATACGTTGATTAAGAAGAAAAGTTCCACAAAGAACTCTGTGCAATGTCTGCGTAAAGGCTGAACCGCATGTAAGTGATTTAGCGAGCGACGAGACGAGCGACGGCGACATCGACGAGCGACAGAGATTTCTCACCGTCGCTCGTCGCGTCGTTCGGTGTTTGGATTTCTAGGAAACGTCGCTCATCGCCTTGGTCGCTTGCTCCCGTCACTTTCATGCGGTTTATACTTGATTCTCAACATGGCGTCCTATCGTGGAAGTCGCAGACTGAACGGCTTGACAAAGCGGACTACGCGATGGTGGCGGACGACGGACGTGGAACCTTTACTTCAGAACTGTTGTTCGCGGTGCCAGAGAATCTGTCTAGCTTCGAAAGAGAAATATTTTACCGATCAAAACAGGATTTATTCCGTACGACAACCCCGTCCACCAAGCTGATTGGCACGAGGACGTCGCCGAGCCGTTGCCCCTTGGCTGAAGACATCACTCGCCTTGCGAACACGAATTGGTAAGGGCTCGAAAAACGCGCAAACGTCAAGCGCGAGCTTGACTTGCGTTTTTCGTGCAACGTGCGACGTACGCGTTTTTTTGTCTGTTTCGCACAATAACAAAAAAAAAAAAACGCGGTCGGGTGTAGTTACGTGAACTCCGGCAATTTCTTCTTTCTCCTGGTTTCGCTTTCAAGCGGATGCGTTTTTTTTTTTTTTTTACTTTATTAAAAACATACGTGACGCTGTAGCAACATATTTATTGGATAGTCTTCTGAAACCATAATAAACCGCCTGGCAAAAAATCAAAAATACATTTTTGGGGGTGTCAGTGTCCCTTTAACTACTCTATAACACAAAAACTTGGTTGCCGGTTTTATGCCCAGCAACGCCTTAATTGAAACAAACTAACGTTCTTTTGTTTTATATAGCCATGCTCATTATTGTATGCATACATTACGCGTCAATGATGCGTTTCAGACCAACATTCCATCACTTCATTAACTATAAAAGAATGGAAAGTGGTCCTTCCTTACGTGTGTCCTTCCAAACTGGCCAGTGCTTCACTGATATGGGACCAGGAGATGGCGTCAGGCGTCCTTTGGATCCATTTCTCTACCTCGTTTCTGTTCCCAGGCAGCAAGTCGCTGAGCACGATGTAATCGATTTTTCTCGCAGCCGAGAAAACGTTATGGACGGTGGGACCACAACCGATGTCCAGAAGTTTGCTACCGCTGAATGCTGCTAAAGTAAAAATAAAAAACAAAGAGCGGTACTCATACTAAACTCTACTTTGTTTCACTTTAAAGGGTGGACAAAACAAAACCGGAATGCGGCGTGCGGGCGGGTCCGGGTGACGCAGCTAAAGCCAGCCAACAGCCAGCGCACCGGCGACGGGGGGGGGGGGGGGGGATTGAAGTGATGCTACGGTGGCTCCCCGGGCGGTCAATCAATATATGTGTGATATCACGAACAGGCCAATACAAACCGGAGGGGGGGGGGGGGGGGGGGGGGTCCGGTCGAGGGAGTTATTGTTGTGCTGGCCAGCGAGAAAGGCAAGAACGCGCATTGGTGGACGCCACGGGCGGAAGAGGGAGAAAAAGCCGCTTTTGTAGGATTTTTTCAGTGACTTCAATGGAGATAATACAACAGAAGCGACTGCTTCTTAAAGGGCAACTTCGGTTAATTCCAAGAAATTTGAGGTATTGGTTGATTATATATACCGAGGTAGTAATAGACGATCCTACGTCATTTATTTCCAAAAAAGTGTAGTATCTTTCGCGCAATCTTCGTTTAAAGCTTACCACAAGCCGAAACCGAGGCCTTGCTTGTGGTGGACCAACATTGATCCTGTATCGTTACCTGTTATGTTCTGTTGCCAGGGGGAGGACGTCTTTTCGAGTCGTGGTCAACTTGCAAAGCTAAGAGCCTTTTTTTCATATTGTTGTTTAAAGCGTACATGGTGTAATAGCGACAGATTTAAATAGCGATAGGGTTAGGGAGTTAGGTAAGCGTAGGCGGCCGGGCGGGCCATTGGAAGGTAGAGCAGGGTCGGCCTTTGTGTAGTTTTTTGGCGGGCTTTTTCCTTGTGATGGACGCGCGGGTCTTTGAGTAGCTAGGCGATGAGTAGAAACGGCAGGAAGATCAAGGAGGACCTGAACATGTTGGAGTGCGGAGAGTGCAAGGGATAGTGCTATTTAAAAGGAACTGACTTCGAGAGCGTAGCTGGCACAGGGAAAAGGAAAAACGTTTCAACAAAGCCCTGTCACGTGACCCCCTAATTCAACTTTTTAACGCTACGCTAAATACCCTAACGTAATATAATATCCCTATTGCTATTAAAGACTTTCGACTATTATCCCATGCACATTATAATCAAACGGAAGCAAAATATTTCGTATCAGCTGCTGGAAACACGTCCGCGTTCCAACCAACCCCAAGCAGCGTTGCCAGTGTTGCTGTGTCGCGCTTCACCGCTCCACTGTAGTATGGTGCCTGGGATCCAGCTAACTCGTCGAAAGCCAACTCATCGACGGCCAATTCGTAATAGGGCAATTCGTAATAGGGCAATTCGTAGAAGGGCGATATAAAAGGGACAGTCTGTCGAAGGGCGATTCGTCGAATGGGTTGGATGACGGTTCGAGGTAAAAGTTTGTAATTTATTGTAAACCTTTTACCTACATTTGTATTTGTGTTTGGACTATATGGACAGCGCCCTTGTTAGGTTACAAGACTGAAAGAAAAATCACAAGAGGACGAAGACAGGACAGAGCCTTGAGACAAGTTGAGAACTGTGTCATCTCAGGATCGTGCTTTTGTTCCTATTCTTTATTACATTTTTGCAATGAGCCACCACAGACTGTCGCTGCGAAGCGGCGGGAAGGGGTGGGCCGAGTTAGTTAACATTTTTATGGTGAGCCGCCGCAGACTCGCCACGAAGCAGAATGAGCGGGTGGCTTGGGTAGATTAATGCGACCCAGTGATACGCACGCGACGTAGTGGCCGTCTCCCACTGCACCGTGAAAGCGGCGAATGCGGCAGGTCGTTATTTTCGACAAGAAAGAGCACCCTGGAAGTCAATTACTGTAGACGTGGCCGAGGTTTTTTTTTTTTTTTTTTTTCTTTTTGCTCGAAAAAACTGTGTTTCTCAGAGACAGCGTTCTGATTTCTCGCGTTGTTTATACATTGCCAAGTGTCGAGGCCACGTTCGGAGCCGCCGTCTTGCAAAGACCGCAGACGGCTGAAGTATCTGTCGCTGCGGGGCCTCGCTGGGGGGTGACCCGAGTGCGCTCAATGCTGCGTCCGAACACCACGTCGGGACCCCGCCAAGTGGTCCGCCGATTCCCAGTATACAGAGAGAACGGTCACAGACGGACCCATTTTCCATGCACAGCCGAAATGGCGTTTCTTGTATACCCTGTAATCGCCGTACCTCAAGTGCAACTGCGCATGCCTTTTGCGCTCGGTGTGCATCGTATAGTGCCGAACCTCGGGTTTCCGCAGCGCACGGGGCTGCCCTTCCCATGACCGGACCTGGCTCCAAGAGAATGGCTGTCGGAGTGCCGGGTTGTACTTGTCAACAACTGTCAAGTCGTTTCGTAAACTACAGCCTAAGTGCTTCGCGAGCACTTAGGCCTAAGTGCTACGGCCTAAGTGCACCCAAGTTTCATGTACGTCTGGTCCGTTTTGATTTTCGCTCTTTTACGTTCACCCACATCTTGTGGTGGGATGAAGTGGCCCGGCGAGGCGCGTTTCCGTGATTTT